>CAVNYN010269684.1:0-70618 GCA_963692815.1 Nyctanthes arbor-tristis
CAGCATCTTTCACTCCATTATCTTTAATCTGCATCCACCAAAACACATAATAAAAGGCATCCCTAATGAAAAAGCAACACCCACTCTTGTGCTCAATGGCTAATTTTTTTTTTTCATTTCTGTAGTTTCTTCTTTCGATCAGCCACAAAAAATCCCCCTTCAAATATCCCCATTGGGAAGCTTGGCAATTCTAAAGCTTGGCAATTCTAACATGAGATCTTACTTTTTTGTGTAATGTAACTTTTTTAACTTAAAAAGACTATAATACCCCTTCAAATTTTAATTGAACTAAAACTTACTACTTCAAAAAAAAAAAAAATATATATATATATATATATAATTGATGAGAATTTAGCGATGACAGTGGGACAAATTGATCCCCCTCCCCCATCTGCCTGTGGGATAGGTGCGGATTAGGTTGATGTGAGGATTGGGCTATCCTGCTCGACTTTTTGATTTATCTATTACTCCAATTTGTTAAATTATGTCATTCTTTTAAAACTTGTTATCATTTATTTTACATTTTCTATTCACTTTAGTTAAACGAATCGCTACAGGCAGGGCACCCTTGGTCCATCCCGCTTTGTAGGATTGCGTTTCCTAAAATACTGTTTTCTTCACAGCGGGTTCCTATCGAGCTCACAATGAATCATATATTTTTCGTTACCACTATGAATTTGATGGCTTTTCAAAAGGAAATGCTAAAATTGATTTTTATTTATTTATTTTACACTAATTTGAATTAAATTAGAATTTAAAGATATTATTATATTTTTAAAATAAAAAAAGTTAGACTGTGCCAAAAAAAAAGTGAGATTTAATGTTATAATCACCAAGTTTGAAAAGTTAGGGTTAGTTGGCACAATAAATTTTAAGGTTAGGGTTATATTGTGCCAATAGCCCCTATTTAATGTGTATTGCTATTAAAAAAATAGAATTACTAAAAGAAATAATTAATAAATGAAAGGACAAAGTTGAAAAATGATGTAAATTTTGTTTTTTCAATGCTATTAATTGAATTTTCTTAATTTCTGTGAAAAAAGAAATTGAGATATAAAACATAGAGGTACGTTGACATATAGGGACCAATCACACAATACATGAAAAAACAGTTTGCTGATTCCAAGATTCACGGCAATCCAACGCCGAGCGTTAGGTGTTCCGTATTATTTTAAATGATCCATCAAACGATGATGCACTTCTCACAAATGTTGCATCCAGAGAACAAATGATTTTACATTCTGAAAACAGAGGTTACTCAAAAATAAAATGCAATGCATACATAGACTAATTCCAGTCTCCAATCAAAATGTATGTCAAAGTTCAAGTTACAAGTTGTAACTAAAATGTTCATTTACAATACACATATGGGAGTATCAAATAAACGTGTTGACGTTTTACTGTCTAGGTCACATTCTTATACATTGGCAGCCAAGCTCAAGCATAATGGCGATTGATCTAGATTGTAGACGGATGGAAGTATCTTGACCTTGGTGGAAAAGGGAAAAATTATTTACTGGGAGGTTAGGGACTGCAACTTCTTTTCATAAAGTTTGGCTCTCCGAAGAACATCCAACGCCTCAGCTTGCTTTCCAGAACGTTTAAAGTTTATAGCCTTCACCTTTTCAGCCTTCATCTGCTCAACTAACTGCTCTTTCTGTTCGCTGGCGTTGTCAATACTGACAGTCGCAGATCTATTTGACTCGGGTTTTTCAATGCTTTGGGACTTTGGTTTAGCATCTTCTAGGCCAATTGATCTCAAAGCAGACAAAAGCTGAGGATCAAGAAAATCCTCAACACTGACATCGTCTACTTCAGAAGTCCCAGTCTTGTCATGTGCGTCCAATTCCTGCAATTGCGATTCAAGAGATTTAGCCAATTCAAATTCAGCATCAGCTTCTTCTGTTTTACCTTCCCTTCGTAGCTTAAGAGCTTGGCGTTTATGACTAAGTGACTCCTGCTGCAGTTTAAAACGGTCACGGCTGGACATTGGCTTGGAGACAGATTTTGGACTTGCCTCTTTCTTTCCTACAGAAGGAACATCAGAGGATGAAGTATCACTAGAACTAGTGTTCGGCTGAAATTTATCCTCCAAGCACTTCTCTAAGAGCTTTGCTTGACTAAGCTCCTCCTTTGCTTCCGCTAATTTCCCTTCTCTCTTCAAGGTTAGAGCCTTTCTCTTATGTGCCAGGATATCTTGTTCTAAAGAACTCGACTCACGTTGAGAAATCTCAGTAGAGGTTGACATACCAATACAAGACTGCAGAGATTCACGAACTACTGGTATCTCTACTGTGGTCTTATTTTTACTTCCTAAATCTTCGGTGAAGTTATTTGGGCTATCTACCAGAGGGAGAAAAGTGGAGTTGTGTGATGCATCTGTGGAGGCATTTGGTCGGTCATGTTCAACCAATACTTCTTTTTGAATTGGTGCTTCCGACTCTTGCAACTGCACATCCAACGATCTGGCCATCTTCAGCACTTCCTCTGCCTCCTCAACCTCTCCTTGGCGTCTCAGGGCAAGAGCTTTTCTTTTTAACCCTAAAAGTTCTCTCTGAATCTCACTCTTACTTTTTCTAGATGTCACAGTCTCTCCATTGACAGGGGACTGCGGAACAGAGTGACCGATGTCTTTAGTAGTGCTTTTCTTTCCTTGGGAAGAGGCAGATGAAATATTTTCATTATCATCCTCCTCCCACCCCAAATTCTTCAAAAGTGAAAGATAAGTAGGATCTTTCATGTCGTGATCCGTGACATCTGTCTCTTCTGCTTCATTCCCGAGATCAATTGCTGTATTACTGGATATTTGCTTATTGCTAACGCTTGGGTGCATGGCCGTGGGAGCTTTATTTAGCTCTTCAAGCTGCTCCTCAAGAGTCTTTGCATTCTTCATCACTTCTTCTGCCTCGTCTAATTTACCTTCTCTTCTCAAAGAAAGAACCTTCTTTTTCAGCGTGATAAGCTCTTTCTGAATCATCAGCTTATTCTTTGGTGCCAATTTCTGTCCTGTAACAGTCCTGTCATTTACATTTTCAGCACCCGGCTTCATAGGATTGAAAGGATCTTCCACAGGTTGCGAGACTGCAACTTTCTGCAGTTCCGTAGAACCCTGATCCGTTGAATCATTTCCATGAGAATCAGAACTCTGAAGTTCCATTTCAAGTACTTTTGCCTTCTTTAGCAATGCCAATGCCTCCCCAGTATTCCCTGCCTTTTTCCGGTTCAGAGCTTCTCGTTTTAGAGATTGGACCTCTGCTAATAATGATTCCCGGTTAACTGGTACAACATTGGTAAGAGAATCTTCTGAATTGGATTCCTCAGTCCATCCTAATGATTTCAAGGCAGCAGCAATTTCTGGATCACCCATGTCCTCATTGGTCACCTCAAATATGCCATCTACACCATCATCATCAATGGCAAGCAAGTTATCAAAATCAAAATTATTAACATGCTGTCCTGATAAATCATCATGCTTATCAGCATCCATACTACGTACCAATGCAGAAAGTTCATCATCAGATTCCTCATCCTCCCCCAAAAATTCCTCTTCCTCAATTTTCCTTTCAAGAACTTTGGCTTTCTTTAATTCCTCCTTGGCCTCAGCAAGTTTCCCCTCACGCTTCAGCTCAAGAGCCTTCTTCTTATGAGCAATGACCTGGGACTTATCAGTGCCAACAACTACCTTCTCTCTATTAGGTTTTTGAGAGACTTCTCCAAGAAGTGTAGATAATTCACCCTCCAAACTCATCACTGCTGGCCTTTTTTCGCTATCAATAAGGTCAGCATCTGACCATCCAAGTTTTTTGAGTTCAGCAGCAACATCATCCTTTTCTTTATTCTGAATGGGGAGCTTATTATTCTCAGCAGATGCTGCAGATTCATCTTTAATTTGCTGAATGTTAGTCACATTACTAGAAGAGGAAACCATTCTACGTTTTTTTCTCAGAGATATCTCCAAAGCTGCAGCCTGTCTTTCAAGCTCCTTCCCCCTTTTAAAGGCTTTTAAGGCTTCTTCAGACTTTCCTTCCGCTTTCAATGTTCGGTACTTATTCTTTTCAGCTAGGGATTGTTGCCGCAAGTCTTCAGGAGTTGCAGATCCGGCTTCGGTAAAAGCTTGAGCAGGTTGATCAAAAGAAATACTTCTACCTAGATCTCCTCCATCATGAGTTGATGTTTCCTTTACACTTGAACATGATGCGCTGCTTGTCAAGTGTGGACTAGAAAGATTGTCTTCACTACCCGGTATCTGACTCAAAATTTCGTCCTCCTTCTTGGATGCAGATTTGGAACCACCTGCAACAGCTAAGGGAAATAAGACAGGAACCATATTCATGATAACAGCATTGCTGCATAGCTTACTCTTAAAAAATTTGGAATCAGGTCCATCTTCTTGAATTTCAAGGCTTCTTTGAATTCTTTTATTGAAGGGAAATATATATTCTGAAAGAGCAAATTGTAAAGGATATTTCAAGGTCTAACACTTGACTCTTTCCACTTCTGTAACGTCATAGACTGACAGCTTTCTTTCAAGCAAGCAATGACCAACAAAAATCTAGGTATGATGAAACCAGAGAACTAATTTTTCAAACTTCATCAGGTAAAAATCAGACAGCTAAAGAAATCAAGAACAATGAGCAGAAAAATATATTCAACTAGCTGAATAATTCACAGGTTTATGTCCTAATGTTTGCCTCATGTATTTAATCCTTCTGTTCATGAAGAACGGCTCTATAAATTCATTCTGAAGATTAACCAATTTCAAGGCACGGGCGTGAGAAAGAAAAGGAACTTGAAAACTAAAATTCATAGCGAACATTACAAAGGTAATTTTATCGATGAACCTCTTCCTTATGTGGCATATCTGACTGCTGCGAGGACCTCAAATTTAAATCATTGAACACTTACCACATTATCCAAACCCTTGCAGACTATTACATTAATCTTTAAATATGTTTCTTCTTGAGGAAAATCCAATTCCCGGAAAAGGGAAAGAAGAGAAAAGAAAGGAGGACACTTTTCCTACATATGATCTGATCTTATAAAATTAACCAACCATAATTTACCTAATTCTTTCAACTCAATGATCAAACAACGAGGAGAGAAAAAATAGCTACTAATTATTTCTTGAAGACTCCTCTGCCATTTTCTTAACCTACAAAGTGAAATTCTCATCAACACAACATATCTAAAGATGAACAAGTTGTTCGTTGTCAGAAACTGTAGGAGGTCCCTTTCTAATCTAATTCACATAAAGCACAATATGTGCATCCCCATAATGAAGGTTATATTATCCTTTACTCGTAAAAGAAAATAGTATACAGGAAATGAACTGAGAGTTATATGGCAGAAAAACTTCGAAGTTCGAGTTTTTAGTCTCATTTACAAAAAGAAATGTCAAATAATAAAAGAAGTTAAATAGATGTGAGCTAGATGATAATGAGGAAGTTATGTGGCAGACAAGATGTCAAAGCAAGATTTTAGCTTCCATTTAAAAAACGAATCCAAGTAAAAAAGAGAACTTGAATAGATGCGAGTTAGGTGTAATGGCAAAGCAAACATGGAACCAATAATTATTAATTAAACCTCAAGCAGCAATAAATCTCAAACAATATACCTCTTCCAGCTTTAGATTTATGCCCATATCTCATTTCAAATCGTGCTGCCTCCTCTAACTTTTTGCAGGGTTCACAGATACGCACTGGTGAGTCACCTTGTCCTCGTAAAACCATCCTTTGCTGGGTACAGCTGTTGCAGAACAAGCCTCCACACCGGCGGCAGTGGTGCTGAAAACCAGTCAAGAATATTAAGACATCATGACAGCCATGACAAATTAGAGACATAACGAAAATGATGTGTCAGCCCCTGTTAGCAAACTAATTCTAATTTGAAATAGAAATAGATTTTCTGAAACTAATTGGATGAGATTTGTGTACTACAGGCAGATCCCATGAGATATGTGGATTTGATTAGTTTGACCAAATTCTATTTTGAAATAGAAAGCATTTGCTAACAGGGACTTAAGTAAAGATGTGTCAAATCCTCACTGAGTACAGCAAAATCCATAAAAAAAACTTTTACTATTCTACAAAACTTTGAGACCAAGAAAAATTAGAAAATTGATATGCAAGTTGAAGTTGCGTATATACATACAACGATGGTCCAAAGAATGATAATTTAATGCTTTCAACCCGAAGTAGTTCTTAGCAAAAGAATGTTTTGGATATACAAGGATAGAATTAAATCTTTCTTCACTTCTCACTTCCTTGAATTAGTCCCTTCCTTATTCACCCTGTAGTGGAAATTTAACACATAAATGAAAAACAAAGTAATATTTGACTAGTAGTCTAGTAGTTATCGAAAGAACTTGTTTATTTATCTCTATTAAGACTCCTATCCCTTTTATGTCCTATATATCTGACTCGTTCAGTTATTTCCTCATCTTCCAGCCCAAGTGCAGTTCAATCATCCGAATGGCAAAGCTTGCTAACTAGCAAGTTCAGTCATGCACAAGCAGAAAAACTTTCAAGCAGCTTCAAATTCCATGAGTCCGCAGGAATTTCCCTTTCTATGTTTATAAGCAAAAGACATCTCATGTACACCATCATGACCTTCCAGAAGCCGATCCAATTCCAGACATAAGCTTTATCCCAGCTTGATATCTATTTCATGAAACAAGAGCTCCCTTCACCACAGAAAAGCGTATTGTTTATTGAGCGGCGAGAAGCTCCCGAAATCACTGACTTTGCTGATGGGCCATCTTTGATCAGCAATCCCTCTCCCACTCCAACTATGCGAACCAGATTATACAGTTCGATGAAAACCATAGCAAACAACCTATGACTGCTTCTGTATATGATATTTCGAAAGAAGATTGAAATAAGATTTCCCATAAGACATCTCTACATGTTGCTATAGGCAAAGATTGACTGAACATGATGATTCAAACTTGATCATTAGATTAGTTATTATCTTCTCTTTTTTTATCTTTTTTTCCTTCAGCTCATCTGCTACATTCTTGTTCCACCATGAAGATCGTGTGTGGATAGACAACCATTACCTTTTATCTTTTTTATCACCAACTTCTTCAAAGCAAGCAAATTAAGCATATCTACGCAGAAGAGGTTGATATGCAGTGAGTATTAGTTTAAAATAGTCGTGGTTAAAATTGATTCACACGATGATTTGATCATATCATAATTCATCCCAAAAGCCTTTCACTATATCACTTGGATGTACTGAATCCAAACAGCTGACGTACAAAGTTTATTTTATGATGCGAGTCAAAGGAAATCCCTAAAATAACCAAAATTTTCACTTCATAAAGAAGATGAACTGACTCCTAAATCCCAAGGATCGTAATTTTCCAGTTTGAAAAGAAAATAACAGCCGGTGAATTCATTACTGAAGCATGCGACCCAGTGTGGGTAAGAAAAAGAAGGGGAAAATGTATAATCAACTACCACTAAATATTCATACTCTGGAAAATCATAATCAGACATTAAATAGTTAAGCAACCGACGTTTTTATATGGATATTACAGAGAAGTGCAAAATCATCTCTGGATAACCATGTTTTCACGCACCAAGATCGCACCCATTAATTATAGAACATGAAAATAAACAAGTTGAAGACTTGAAAGCATGAAAGGGGAAGAATATTAAGAGACTGACCTTGCGATTGATGAAAGTGAACTGCGCCGAACATCCTTGGCAATGTGAAGCATCTGCCACCCAATTATTCCCCCTCAGCGATGGTTTTGGGGGCAATCCAATTTTCTCTAGCATCCTCTGTCAAGAATTTCGATCAAGACCAGAATAATAATCGACGAAAATCAGACAAAGATTTACAACGGCGAGAAAAGACAATATATACAGAGATCGCTGACTCCTTCACCGTGTATGAAACGGTGTCGTAGATACTAGTTCGCCGTTTTTTCTCGCGGTGAGTCCACCGCAGGATCCATTTTTTTTTCGCATTCGCACAAGGAATCATTAAACAATTAGGGAGACATTTTTATACATGGTGGCATGCTTAGTTGGCTATTATATATGGGTTGTCTGTAGGACATGGAATCTACTATTTATATATACACAATCAATTTAAAATTATCAGTTTTGATCCCAAGACATTTGATGCCTTCAGATCAAAACTCTAACTAAGAGACGTTACTTATTCATGTCAGATAAAAAAGTCTCCGTAAAATTACTTTTTAATAATGAGGTAATATAGGTAATTTGGGGGAAAAGTTTTGGTATTTCAAAAAATACTCAAAATTGGATACTACATGCTAATTAAGAACCTACAAGGGTCACATAACAACATTTATTATGAGTTTTTGCATATGCTGGGACCATTATATTCACGTGATAGTTTTTTATTTGTCTAATAAAATGGAGTACTATGTAATGACCCGTAAAATTTTAAGACAAGTATATCATTATTTTGATAATGATTAAATAATTGTTTGAATTGTATTCCAAGCTTATTACCCAATTAAACGTCCAAAAGAGAATATGATAACGGGATTATATTGAAGTGCATCAATGGTAAAGTTATAAAATTGTCAGTCAAAGGAATGCCAAGAATTGGAATGTGATAAAATAATCGTAACGAATTGCAAAGTTGTAAATCGTCATTCAATTGAATGATAAAAATTCGCAATGATGGAATAACCGTTTGAAATGTCATAAGAATTCTTGAATTATATTAGAAAATTAAAAGATTATTATTCAATTGACAGTAGAGAAAGAATTCGGTCCTCAATTGACATAAACTAAAGTACGGTGACTTAATTGAAAGATAATGCAAAGGGAAGGGACTTCTCAAATAAATTTCCGCCAAATGTGCGGTATATGTAGCGCCATGTGTCACGATTTGGTTATCGAAACTCAAATTTTATTAAAATTAACTCAATTCCAGCTATTATATAAAAGCCTAAAGCCCCAATCTTTCCCCCCAACACCCAACCACTCCTCCGTCTCTCCTGAAGCTCCAAAAATCGTCTATGTCTATTGTAGGCCGGAAAACTACTTCAAAAACTCATCAAAATACATATTTGTCTCTAGAAAAATGCACCTTACCATATATAGAAAGATTATAACCTAAGGAGTAGCTTTGAATGAGGAATTTCCAAGCTTTAATAATACTTTTCTTCATAAGGAATGTTTGGGTAATCTTTGAGGTGAGTAACTATTACTTTGATTCCCTTTTAACATAGATGATGTTTTGAAATGCTAAGCATGTATCTGATTTAAACAATGAACATGGATTCTGATATATTGAAAAGAAAGATTGATATATTGCATTTTTAATCACTAGTTACTCTACCCGTTCTGTATCTGTTATGTTTGCTCTGTTGTCACACAAGGAGCCATATAATGATACCGAGATGGGCGACGATTAGTGTGGTATCTGCTCTGTATCTGTATTAATCTGTCTAAAATTCCGGTAGAGGTCAACCGGGATTCAAATGTGAATCCACTTAATTGTACATGGCCATAATAGAATTGATATGATTCTTGCGCGCACCACGAGTAGTAGTTTAACTAGTGATAGGGCCCATCTGTGCATTGAAAAGTTTTGTACATTGAATGATTTTATGGAAAACAAATCTTTCAAATAAAAGGTATATCAAAATGTTTTGTTACTCACTGAGTACTTTGTACTCATTCCCTTCTTTACTACAATTTTTGTAGATGATTGAAGCTATAAAATTTGAAAAGCAAGGCAAGGCGGGAGTTGGATCGTGCTCGTGAAATGGAGTAGAGTTGTGTATGTAGTATAAATCTGCATTTGAAGCTATTATGAATTTAATAGTTTTATGCCTACCTCTATAGTATATATGTTTCTACATCTTATAACATATAAGAAAATAGTGATTTATAATCTTTATATTGATTTGAACTCTACTTTTCCTGTAAAAGAGTTTTAGTAACTTGGCGTATTTTAGTAATCAATAAGATATATTTATTAATACAACTTCTTGTGTTTTTATATTTCTTGAAAAACCTAGCTTTAATATTTTCTTTAAAAGTTTAACGATTTGTTAACTTATATAATTACCTTTGTCTTTTAAACCCTGTAAGATAAGATATATTAGATTGTTCTCCACGTCCCGTCCCCACTGTTTGAATTAAAGCTTCCGCCACAAAATTTATAAATTAACATAAAATATTCAAAAATATTTTAAAATTAGCGGGGCGTGACATTCTAAATGTTGGTTGTAATATGATATCAAATTTTGATGGCCTACTTAGTTGAGTGGATTTGTTTTAGCAGTGAATTTGACCATGATGGAAAAAATAATGATTTTTGAAGACGAACTAGAAGTAATTGAAAAAGAACGTGGAAATATTAGAAACAAGTCAACAATTAAACAAGAAGTGGGGAAAAAAAAGAGAGAACAAAAACGATAATACTACACTTCGTATTTTTTCCATAACCGCACTATCACTAATACCAAGCATGATAGAACCGGAATCCATCAGTAGGATTCATCATCGTAAACCTATCTTCCCTTGTATTGCAAATCTCAAATCTCAAGTTCGTCTATGAAGAGCGGATCTAATTGTATTAGTGTCTATAATAGATTTCTTACGTCTCGTGCTAATCAATAGAGCCTGATTTATAGGTATTAGTGTTAGAAGATATTGTGGGTTGGAATCCATGGTTATGGATCTCAACCCAATATTATGAAACTTTTTCTTTTTCAAATCCCACTGTGTATGAAAAAAAGTAGAAACTGCCTTTGTTGTTACGGGATAAGGAGTCATCTCACATCTGTACCATAATGCATGTATTCTCATGTTATCTCCCATCAACGGAAGACAGTATGAACTTATGTTTTGCTACCATCGATATTTAATCCATGCCTTAAAAAAGCAATTCAACATTTTTTTTTGAAAGGTGCAGTTCAACTTATTTATGATGATGATGATGATGATAATAAACATGTGCAATGTGAGAAAAACAAAGCGAAGATATCAATTACATAGACAATGATAATAAGAAGAACAGCAGCAATGGTAATAAAAGTAATATGAGATATTTAAATTAATGTCTCTTAACTAACTGGCATCTCAAAACGGCAAACTGGACAATAATGACTTGTTTTTAACCATGTTTTGATACATTTATCATGAAACATGTGCGAACATGGCATGCAGGTGCTTCTATATCTCTTGGATAACTTGTCTAAGCAAACGGAGCAATTGTCATAATGATTATTTTTGTCATCTAATTTCTTCCTCTTGAGTGATTTGATCGATGAAGCACTAGCAGGAACCATGTTATAGTTATCGTTTTCTTCTATTGATTGTTGTATTCTCTCAACAACCGTTCTCCATTCATCAGTAATTCGTTGAGGAATCACATTTACATTGACATGGATAACCCGAAAGTTACTATGAGGAAACGTTGATCTCGGCATCGATCTTGCACTAGATATCACCATCCCAATCAATCTTTCAAGATAACAATTACATATCGGCCACGTTCGCAGCGCATCACGAACGATCTCGTATGTCTTGCTATAGCTTGAGAACTCTTCATGAGCAATGCTTACGGAATTCAGTATTTCTTGTAATTGAATTTGTATTAAAGCTCCGCCATCGTTCATCAAACTGGTCAAACTCAACCAACGGTAGCACGAAAATTTAATCGCAAGCGAATACATGGACGGATCATCCCGTGTAACAATTTCTTCGCTCGAGGTCTTCGTAATTTGAATGAGTACTTCTTGATTTCGATAGTCGTTATCCATGTTAGAGATGGGGGAAGAGAATACTCTTGATTTTGAGAAGAAAACTATGAAGTATGAATCTATTGCTCGTGGCTTTGGAGGCATATATAGGATTGTTTGGAGGGATCCTGAGGGACAAAGGGATTCGAAATAAGTAAAATCACCAATTATAGTTATACTAGTAATAGATATGGAAATACCATATAATCCTTATTACTACCAAGGTTAATAACGTCGGATTTGTTCGTTTGTGTTCTCCTAAACTTCCCAAATTAATTTGTCGGTGTTGCATCTTCTAGAACACAAGCAGGACAATCTTGTAAATTCCGATATAAAAAGTTAAATTTAAGGGTAATTTAATGGCACCACAATTTAATTGCATTGTATACCTTTAACTTTTATTGATTTTTGTAATCATAGTCATGATTTTTTTTGCTTAGATTCATATAAAAATTTCATTAATTAGAAATTCTAAACTATAATAGTTGTCAACAGATTTTTATCACAAAACACAAGAGAAATACTTATTTATCCCTAAACATTTACACATAAGTAAGATGGATAACGAATATAAAAGTTCGATAATTATTTAAACTACATTATTAAAAAGTTTAAATATTTTAGTTAATTGAAAGTTTAAATATAAGAATGTACTATGAAAATGGATATAAATGAGTAACTCTATTGAGGCATGGAAAAATCACATAAATAAGTGACATACTTATGTGTCACAATTTCATAGGATAATGATTACATGGATACTTTTTTATCGTTCAATGAAATCGTAACACATTTACAATGTCACTCTTTCATGTCACAATTTCATGTCCCTCTAGAATTTTTTTATCATTAGTATATATATTAAGAACACTTGGGAACAACCAGATGAATTTTTTAACATCCAAATTTACAAGATAAATATAATAGAAATTGTAAGAAATTATTTTGTTTGCAATTACTAGATATTGGCACGGTAAAGAAATTATTTTGTTTGTAAGAAATTTACAGGAAATTGTAAGAAATTTGTTTATTTCTAATAAATCCAATATAAGTCAATAGAATGATGATAACGTACAGCAAAAATTGCCTTTGATTTTTGGCAATAAAGGCAAAAACTTCTATATTTAAATTCTATTCTATTTTTCAATGAAATCCACTTTATTTTAAAAAAAAATCTATTCTATAAAAATAATTCAGTCATTAATTAATTGGTTGGCATCTCAAAACGACAAATTGGACAATAATGACTTGTCTTCAACCATTTCTGAATACAATTAACGTGGTACATGTGCGAGCATGGCATGCACGCAAGTTTAGATCTTTTTGAGAAGTTGCTCAAGCAAATCATACAACCACCAAAATCATTACTCTTGCTGTCTAATTTCTTCCTCTTTAGTAACTTGATCGACGAACCACTAGCCGGAACCATGTTATAGCCATTGTATTCATCTATCGACTGCTGCAATACTTCTTTGAATGTCGGAGATTGATCAATAACGCAATGTTCGACCACCCAGACATCAACTTCCATGACCAAAACATTGTCACCCGGTGTTATCGAGCTCACATTCCCTCGAGCTTCTGAGATCACATGCTTAATCAAAGTTTCTCGACTACAATCCCATACTGGCCAAGCCTTGAGTGCTTCATCGATAATTCCACGCGCCTCTCGAAAGTTGCTGAGGTGCTTGTATCTAACTGTTACGGAATTGAAGATGTTTTCCAATTGAACTTCTTCTACATCTGGTTCTCCATACTTGATTTTCCTGAGATGAAGCTCGTATTGACAAAAAGTTTGATAATAACATTAGGGTTTGGCGTATGTCGGCCACAGTCGCATCTCATTGACTCGTTATTCGTAAATCAAAGAAATAATAGATAGAAATCATGGTTACTGGACATGTCGATAGCCATGTCCAAACGAAAGGCGATTCGTATTAATTCTGCAAAGAAAGGGAGTAATGTTATCGAGTTGTTCGGACAGGGAAACTGTCAAGATATTGGCCGGGAGTTGGGATAATATGTAGGGGTCAGTGAGAGGGTTGTGGACAGTTATAGTAATATACAAATTACCTAATATGCGTGTAGCTTTATTCGTTTTGAAGGATAATCTATCTATTATAATAAGAGTAAGATGTTTGGCAAACTTTTTTCCCTCTAATTGTCTGGCGTTGTAAGATAATTGATGATGTCACTGTGATGTCATATAATGAAGGGTTTTTTTTTTTCAAATTCATTTTCTATTTTTTCCATTCATATCTTATTATTTCCACTAAAGTTCAGCGAATTTCTGGCATATTTTCCTCCCTTTTTCATTTTTGATTCTTCAATCCTGAAATTTTTTATTAAATCTTTTAATCCCAATCTAATTCAATCCAATTCTTGAATAAATTCATTTTCTATTTTTTCCATTGATATGTTATTATTTCCACTAAAGTTGAGTGAACTTCTGGCATATTTTCCTCCCTTTTCATTTTTGATTCTTCAATCCTGAAATTTTGTATTAAATCTTTTAATCCCGATCTGATTCAATCCAATTCTTGAATTCTATTTTTTTTTATTCTTCTAGTGAAGTTTTTCCTTACGCAACTTAGTGGCTATTTGAAGCTATTTATTCAAATTGAATTATAAAGAAGTGAAATGAGTGATTTATATTTAATAAAAGTTTGAAATTTATAATTATAAATGAGCAATTGTCAAATCAGTAGTCAAATCAGTTGTATGTGAGATTATAAAGAGAAATTATAAAGAGAATCAAACACACCTTAATGTTAGAATATATGAAAGGATAAAGCCAATTTATGAATTTAAATCTTAAGTGATTTCAAGTTTTACTATCATTTGGAATCTTCACTTGAATGAGTATATCATTTATATTATTATATAGTGAAAAACGAACACAGTATGACAATTATGTCAAATTTTAGATTTTGAAAAAGAAAATATTTATCTCCTATTGTTGTCAAATGTTGGCCTTTTGAAAGATAAAACTGAATCTTTCCTTTTATTACATACAAATGTCCTCCATATACAAGGTGAACATTATATCTATCGTGTTTGTTACCACCGTGACTGCGTGGTGGATTGGAACAAATGGATGATCTGCCATTGAAGAATAATTTTTAGACTTATTCTTAATCCTTTAATATTCTTATATTGTTGCAAATTTGAAAAAAAAGGGGTTTCTGTATTGTAAAGATATTCTACCATTGTTGCAGATTTGAAAATTTTGGCTTTATGTATTGGAAATATATTGTTTTCTATGTCATGTCAAATAAAGAAATTTATAAATCATTTTATGTTTGATTTCACTTATTGACAAGATATAAGAATTGGGAAATAAACAAGTACAAATACTCAATTATTAATTGATTATACATGTTGCTATTCATATAATTTCTGAATAATTCCCATCTATTTTAAGTTCAGATTAAAGATATAAATATATGTCAGTTTGTCTTTCTTTTTCTGTATGTAAAAGAGAACTGCATATTGTTAGATAATTATGTGTATGCTGCCGGCATCATGGATTTATCAACAAAATATTCGTGGAGGGGTGTTAGGGTTGTCTATGTTCTAAATTCCTAAGTAAACATTTTTTTTTTTGAAAGGGTAAACAGTTTCTTTTGATTGTGATATATCATTATTATTAAACAAAGGACTTTTTCTATATAGTCAGATCGGGCTTCATACACGGAGCTCGATCTGACTCAATAGAAATCAAATTAAACAAAGTCCATTTGGGCCAATAAGGACCTTTTTTTCTTTCTTTTTCTTTTTTTTCCTTCAAAATTCTCTTTCATTTATTTTCAATTTATATAACATTGTTGAAAATACATGATTTAGCGGGCCAGCTATCGAATATCTTTTACTTTTATTTTTAATGTATGGTTGATTGATACTGACTACTTCAATTTGTACATATTATCATTGAAATTTTTTATTGATGTTATTCACGTGCAAAGCACGAGTGATAGTTCTAGTAATAATAATACATGTAATTTTAGATACTGAAATAATATAAAATCTTTATTAGTTCTTCTATATTCTAAACCTTCATCAACCGTGAGTTGGTTGGGTTTTTTCAACTGTATGGTTAGATTGTGTTATTATATTTATATTATTTATAACTTTGCATTGCTCTTCATTGAATATAACACTTTTTTTTTTACTGAAAAAGATCAACTCTCATTAATCGAAGAAGTATGAGTTACATCGTTTGATTATGCGTGGCATAGCCAATCCGGGGAATTAGAGGAACTATACACTGAGGAACATAAGAGGGCCCACTTAGTTAAAATATGAGCGACCATATTAGCATCAAGTATAACAAATCTAACTTTGAAATGGTCCCAATGTTGCAATAGTTGCTTGCACTCTTGAATAATCAAACCGATGAATATAACTCTTTATGCATTTGTACCATAATGTATATTTTTGTACTTGTTAGAAAATAACTTTAATTCATCTTAATAATGTCGAATTTGTTTGTTACTTTCCTTTTCAAACTCGAAGAAAAATCCAAGCAGAAAAGGCAAAAAATTAGCTTACCATTGCATCTTAGCAATGGGTGAAAAATATTCTAATAAATTCCAAAATTTTTTCCAAAATTCTAGTTTAGTATGAATTTTTATTTTTATTGGTATTGTGTTTGCGGTATACCTATAGAACATAAAGTTGACTATAATGTGCATTGTGAATGCTTCAATTGATTCACAAACCATTTCTATTTAAAAATACAATCTGATCAAACTAATAACACACATATATATATATATATTTAACATGACACACTTGTACTACATAAATCTCAACAACTTATTTTCATAAAAATCAACTCTATTTTTATAAAAAAACATTGTGAACATGTGCAGGTTGTCTGAAATACTTTTCTTGACGTTTTCAAAAAAAAAAAAAAAAACGAATGGTAGACAACAAAGTTGACCTAAGAAATATGTTGGATAAAAGCCTAAGTTCCAAAAGATTTTCAATGCAACGTTTTCGTGTTTGTTGTTAAGTGAACAAATTTCTAAAATTCTAGTATTCACTTAATCTTATGTGACAAAGTCAAGAACTCATATGTCGATTTAAAGAATCCAATTTATTATTAAATTCGGACTCTTTAACACACTCAGGGAAAAAGGAAAAATGAAAGAAGAATTTTTTATTTTTCATAAAAGAGAATTTAAAAAAAAAAAAAAAAGAAGTTCTTTTAAATGATGTAGTGCCATTTGTGTCAATTTCTCAATATCGTTTAACCCCTTCTTCCCAGGAAAAGAACTGTAAAAGAGAAACAACTGTTTGTAAAACAGTTCTATAGGAAGAGGGAAGTAATTAAAACCCAAAAAAGTACAAAAATTTTCCCGTTGTTTGGATCAACCCAGAGATCTGTGTTAAGAAATAAGAGGAAGAAATAAGCTGTTAGCAGATCTGTTCTTTTCTTCTGTTGATCGATACAGAAGGGAAAGATGAATATATTTAGATTAGCGGGGGATATGACCCATTTGGCGAGCGTACTTGTTTTGCTCCTCAAGATCCACACCATCAAATCCTGTGCTGGTAAGCGTTTCTGCATCCTTGCCCATTTTCGAAATACTTCATGTGTGTGCATTTGTATGTTTCTGTGCTTTTGAACTTTTATGGCGGTGAATCTTGGATGCTATTGGTTCAAGATTTAATTTTTTCCCCCTACTGGGAGAATCCATTCTTGGGTAATTTCAGTCCTTTTGGTTTAAATGAATCTGGGGTTTTGAGAACTTATTGTGGGGTTGCGTAATACAAACAAATATAAATTATATAGATACGCTTCAGCGCTAGCAGCTGTTCCTTAGTTAACTAATGTATTTGCGGTGAGTAGATTCACGTTAAGTAGCTAGGTTTAAGAAAGAGCATTATTAATAATAAAGTAAGAAAAATTAATCAGCAACAGATAGTTTCATGGTATTACTGATTCATTTAGCATAAAATTAAAAATATAATTATTGGCAGAGGTAGTTTCATGGTAGATATTTAGCTCATATTGGCACAGCTAGTATTGACTGGCACTGTCTCGAGAAATCTGAAGTGTCAACTGTGGAGGAACATAAGTGTGTTCTCATGTTCTTTTATTATGTGACCTATTCATTTCTCTTTCTGTTCCATTTCTATTTTCTTTCTCTTTTCGAACATTCAGTGTTTCTATGATGAATTTACTTATGAATTATATATTTGTTTTATAGTGTTATATGTTCCATGTTTGGTCCCCATTTTGGGATCACCAAAAGACATGGACAGGAGCAGATTATATGACAAAAGTCCGGAGGTTGGTAAACATATCTCTAACATCAGAAAATCTAGGTCCAATGTCATGTTAAAACTTGATTCTTGATTAAACAAAAGTACTTGTCATACTAGCTTGTCTTTATTGAAGTAGGAGGTGAAGCTGAATGTATGTGCCTTGGCTTGATCACACTGTTTATGGAAGCATAATTTGCAGTTATATTGATGTTCTAGATTTGTTGGTACAAGTACAGTCCCCAGGAAGTCATTTGTTTGAGTATGGTTTTCATTTAAATTGCATTCTCCTTGGTGTGTCTGCTTCATGGTGGAGCAACAGACGAATTTCATATCTATTTAACACGGCAATTCAAGTCAGCATGAACCCGTACACTCTCCCTCAATGCACAATCATTTATAAAATCAATGCAAGACTCACTACATGCTTGGTCAAACTTGAATCTGTGAATGATGTCTTCCATTCTGATCTTATCAGATCAATAAATCTGCTAAATAGCTTAAATATTACTCTTTTGCTCTCTGTTGACTTGGTTAGGAGACGCTACAAATAAGCATGATTACACTTCTGTCCTGCTCGATCACATTTTTTTTTTCTGACAATTTTCTTCTTGCGTCTGTTTTCTGTTTTGCTCATAAGTAATTAGAGATATGAATTCTGGCTAGAGTTTTTGTGCTGCTCACAGGATACAATAGAAAGTATTGTTTTCCACTTGTGTTTATGTAGAAGTAGTGCCAACAGCTTCGTTTTCTTTTTCTTTTTTAATCTTTTCTTGATAACAAAGTTGTTTCTGCTGATTCTCGGAAGCTTCAGAATCCTGCTTTAGGCATGTAACGGATAACATACACTATGCCAGTTCATTTTCTTACTGTTTTTGGATGCTTAAATATGATATTTCTCGTTTCTTAAAATTGATTTGTGTCTTCGCTTGTGTAAATTGAATTAAGAAGCTGCATAATGAAATTATCTATTGCTTAATTGGAAACTGCATCAAATTTTTATTGGTGCCTGCTTCATTTGATGTTCATCTCTGCTCTGTTATGCAGGCATCTCTCTGAAGACTCAGGAGCTCTATGCTATTGTCTTTGCTACTCGTTACTTGGATCTTTTTACTGACTATATTTCACTCTATAATACTCTGATGAAATTGATTTTCCTGGGAAGCTCTTTCTCTATTGTTTGGTATATAAGGCATCACAAGATTGTCCGCAGATCCTATGATAAAGATCAGGACACTTTTCGCCACTATTTCCTTATGCTACCATGTTTTCTACTGGCCCTAGTCATAAATGAGAAGTTCACTTTCAGAGAGGTACTCAGGCTTCCCCATTGGACAAAAGTTTCCCAGCTTGATACTTTCTCTTCTTTGGCATGGCTAATTAATTATGGAAAATACTCCTCCCAACTATAATAATAAAAGTAAATTATAACCTTCACGCATTCACATTCTTTCCAGAAAACTGCAGTCTTGCCTCTCTTTCTTCCTATAATTACTTACTTTCGTGCTACACTGACTCATTTGAGTGATCAGGTAATGTGGACATTTTCGTTGTACTTGGAAGCTGTAGCCATCCTTCCTCAGCTGGTCCTGCTGCAAAGGACCAGAAATATTGACAATTTAACTGGGCAATATGTTTTTCTTCTTGGGTAATCCATAGTCAAGTTGTTCTTTCCTTGCAACACTTGTAATTCAAGGCACTAATGTCAAATAAATCTTGAACTACCAATATTTGGTAGAATGATGAATGGTTTTTAAGTCACTGCCTTAGTGGTTAAAACTGGTTAAACTCATATTTCTATCTTGCCTTTTCTTTTTGCAGGGCATACCGGGTATTATACGTTTTGAACTGGATTTATCGCTACTTCACCGAGCCACACTACATTCACTGGATAAGTATGCTCGCTGTCTCTCTCTCTCTCTCTCTCTCTCTCTCTCACACACACACACACACTTGATATTGTTCACCTCTGCATATGCATCTGCTCCTCGTGTTTGGATTATTATTATTATTATTTTTTTTTTTTTTTTTTTTTTTTTTTACGGTAGCTTGCTTAGTTGTGTACAGACACAAAGAAACCATACCATCTGCAATGAAACTGACATCATAATTTATGCGTGCTGATGCAGCTTGGATTTCAGGGCTCGTTCAGACACTGCTTTACGCTGATTTCTTTTATTATTACTTCCAAAGGTAAAATTATCAAAGCATTTAGGCATAGTTCTATAATTCTGGCATTTTGATCTTGTGACTTAATTCATTTTCACATCACTGTTGCAGCTGGAGGAAAAATGTGAAGCTCGAGTTGCCTGCTTGAGGCCATAGGACGAATTTAGATAAAATATACATAAACTTAGATTCATTGTACAACCCCATGCATTTATCTAGAAGAAACATTTTTCCTAAGTGGGTTTTACACCAAATAGATGTGTAGCAGAAATAGAAAAGCTGTTGTGGATACTGACTGTAATCTTGCTCGAATTTATGGCTCATTCTTTATTCTCCAGTCCTTTGAACAAATGAACAGTCTTTGATGTTGGGATTTTGTAATGGTTAGTTTTTGCAATCTTGGTATTCATGGACAAATGGGGCACCCCTATTTGAATAGCGGTCCAATTAATCGGTGAGTTGGAACACGTGGAAATGACTACTTATAATTGGTCTGAAAGTATTGAGTTCAGTAGACTTGAAATATTGAAAATCCTTTTGTACTTGAGAAATGTGTGTCAAAAATTTGGTAAAATTAACTTTGGGTCCAGGAGAGGCACATATCGGAAAGCTAGGGGCCATTTTGTTTGGCATTTTGAAGGCGTTTTCTTTTCAATCTTCAAAACCACGTTCTGTGCGACCGTTTTGAAAAATTGTTTTCCAAAACGATATAAAAATTTTGTTCACAAAAGAGAAAACGATGAAATGGCGTTTTCCGCGTTTTCAATGGAAAAGGGGGGAAATCCAAAAATCCGCGTTTACCAAATGTTTTTTTTTATACCTACATTTTTGTAATTTTTATCAATCTCCTAACTCTTATGTGTGAATATTGACACCTACAAAAATGATTATATTTACTCAGATGTGTCAATTATGTTTTTTTTAAAAAAAAATTCTAATTATTTAGAAGACACTTCATTTATATATTTAATTTTTTATTGCAATTCATTTATATATTTAATTTTGATTTAAAAGTATGATTCTATTTATTAATAATAATAACTATACTATGATCCACAAACATGTTGAATATAATATAAATGGTCAAAATAGTTTTCTATAAAATGTGAAACATAACAGGTTTTCTGGTTTTCCATTTTTAAAAACAGATTTCAAAAATGACAAATAGAACGAGTTTTCAGTAAACTTGAAAACAGAATATATCAAAACAGAAAAATGTTTTAAAGAACAAAAACAAAAAACTGAGACAAACATAATGGGTTGTTTTAACAAAGCTTCGTGAGGCAAATATAGATACCATAATCAAGAAAATACAACCATAAAAACTAACCCCGGACATCTGGATGCAGAACCTATGCAGGCTTTTTGGAAATTATTTAAGACTCGTCCGTTTATGCAACCAAAACTCCCAACTTCAGCTGACCTAATTTGCAAAGTCTCACTGGATTTTTGTATATTTTGACTGATGCTGACTCATCGTTTATCAAAACAACGCGAGCAATGCTGAAAGAGTCACCTTTCTTGACTGCAAATTTCCACTCTTCCACTGATATTTCAAACCAGTCTTTAGCAGCTTTTGTAGATTTAACTTCTATGTATTCTTTAGTCTCCTCGTCATCACTTCCTATGACAATGTCGTAGGGCAGGCCACTCTCATCATCTTCGTTCACCCACTTTACCGGTGTCTTACCAGCTTTTTCCTTCAAGAATTTGAAAGCTACCAGTTCCCCTGTTCTGCCTGTCAACGATGCCCGCTGCGCATCTGTTGTGCCAAAAGAAAGTTGCTCTCTTTCAGCAGAACTCAATCCCTCTACAGAATCAAGTTCTATTGTCGTATCTGGTGCGATAATGTTGCTCACATGGCCAGATGGATTCCCAGAAGCTTCAGCTCCTTGTGAATCCCAGGCTGCTTGTGTGTCTGCTTGATTTACAGGGGCAATGTTAATATAAGGTGCGGTTTCCCAACCAGCAGGCGGCCAATTTGAGTTGGAGGAAGTTCTGTTCCTGAAATTCATGGAATTTGTCCCTTCAATTGTGGTGAATTTATAGTGCTGCATCAATTCTTCATCAATCTCAGCTGACGATGTCAAAGCAGAAAGTAACCAGATGGACTCTTCCGGCGGGAGCTTTGGAACCTTCAGGCTATTCAGAATAAAAGTTTCCATCTTTTCTTGAGTGGAACCAGATTCTGCCATGATTGTAATAATGTGAAGAAAATTTGCCAACTGCAGTTCAGGATTTCCCCCATAGAATAGACGAGAAAGTTCCGTGAATAAAGACTGAAAATCTGATTCCCGAGCAGCATACAAGATGTTTCCCTGCAAAAGAACAGAGGAAATGGATCAGGAAGACATGGCACCATGTTCTGAAACCGATAGAATGCCACAAGTCTGATCAGAATCTCCCTTCAAACCAGCAATGCAGTATAAATGTTATTGTAGTTGTTTAAAAAAAAAAGCCAACAAATTATTTCCCAACCTGCAGAAGACAATTACACTCTGATCGTCTCTTGGATGCAAAATGCGTGCCCTTTAGAATGTTCCTGTAGAACAACTTTTCAACAACAATAATCCGTAGACATCTCAGGTTCTGAAATTCAGACTGCTTAAGTTGAGAATATTTATCTGGATCTCCATTATAAATGTAGCGCTGAGCATAAGGAAGAGCCCACTCCACCAGCGAAGCTATGAAACTACTGTCTGACGGTCCATAATATATTGCTTCACGAGCTACGATCTGAAAATACAAAGTAATTAGGAGTTGCCAAGCTATTTTGGCCGAGAGAGAGAGAGAGAACCTGTGATAGAGCAGGAATTTCTAATCTTTGCATGAGTTTTGTTATCCTTTCCTTGGGGAAATGGTTTTCCTCATCAGCTAATTCACCAAAGCACAAGAACACAATATCTTTGCAATTTTTGAATTCGTTCTGTAATGTATCATCATCAGACCAACAAACAAGGCCAAAGGAAGAGTGCAAAGAAACCCATTTATCATCTGCACTGGGAAGCACCGTATATTCCGTCCTGCGAAGACTATCTTTTAAGTATTGAACATCCCTCGAACACAGAGATCCGGATTGCAATCCGTCAGCCCACCTTACAAGAACCTGGAAAACCTGCAATATAAAAATAATACATGATAAATTTCAAAGTGATAAAGTTTTCTGATAGGTCTAATGAAGAATTAGTTAGTTACTTCCACAGCGGCCTCTGATGGAGACTTAATAGCTGACAACTGCAGCAAAATCTCAAGGTAGCTACAGAGAGGAGGTGTTTCATTCACTCCACACTCCTTCACAAAGAAGTCATGGAGGTCTGGATAAACATTACATAATGATTTGCTGAAGGGCACGTCTGAGACACATTTAGAATTGAACAACTCCCCTTGGTTCAGGTAAACAATTGAATCATGCCAATGGACTTCCTGAACAGACATAAATGCACCAGGAACAGTATCCTCCAGTGAAGAACCGGATAAGCAAGGAACAAATATGAAAGGACCCGAACATAAATCCTCAATGATTTTTAGCTTTGAAGTAGACATCTCCTTCCAAATCCTCGAGTACCATCGGGACATTTGCAATACACTGAAAAAGGAAGAAATATTTTACTTATCCAAGTGAAATGGTCATTTTAGAAAAATCAAGAAAAGCTGAGATTTCACCAATATTGCAACTAGAGAACAGGACCATAACTGCATTCATGGTATCATTTTCCTGAAACTAAAATACAAAATGTAAAAATGAAAATGAATAGAAGGAAAAGATACCTGGCTTTGAATGGTGATGCAGATCCTCTCCAAACTTTCAGAACAGTTAACATATCATCTAGCGTAACTTGAGTTTTGAACTCAATATCACGTAGCATGTTCTCACTGACCTATTATTTTGTTCAAGAAAAAAAATGGTTCAGACATGACATCAACTATAAAAAAGACCAGAAAACAGTTGGAATATGCTTTAAAGTTTTGAAATATCAACTGCCATAACAAGACATGTAGACTGATGTGACATGAGGGGGGGGGGCGTAGAGACAAACATATTAAGGAACACTCAGTAATCAACTGTCATTATAGTGCACATGACATGGTGCGGAGCTAGAGAAATAACAAGCTCCACGGAGAGACCTTATAGACAACAACAGAATCAATAGTTTAATAATTGGAGCACAATTCTCTTATTAGGGCGTATTTGAATACAGAGTTGAATCTGAGTTCTCAATAGAAGAAAAAGAAATAATAGCAGGGCTAATATGTATCTCCAGATAAATGAAACAGAGAAGACGGCAAAGAAATAGCTTTGCCAATATGAAAGGAAATGCAGCATAAAAATTATCAGAACTAACCTTTGGGACAACATAAGGAGCCCTAGCACCCAGAATTAAGCGCACTGCTTCACAATCATGAAAGACGTCTTTAGGGTAGTGAAGCTCATCATCAATACTTGAATTTATCCAGCGATAGTTATGGAGCACTCTGATCAAGGATGATTTAAAAAGGCCTTTTTCCACAGAAACATCACAGCAGTAGCCAGTGACCTTATCACTGAAAAAAGTATCCCAAAGTGTGTCAAGTATCTCCAAGAGGTAGCTGCACCTTTCCCGGTCACCTTTTGACGACAGTTGTTCTAGTAAAAGAACCAACTCTTCAGATTCCCAATCTATGACAGCTGATCCTGCAGATAACATGTCTCCGTCCAATATCTTACCTGCATCTTCCGATAGATTAACAGAATTCTTCTTGATCTGAACTGTATGCACAAAATCAGTGATGCCCAACTCTTGGAAAAAACTCCTCCACTTCAGCATTCCACCAGATACAGATTTTGTGACTGGATGATTCAAATAGATAGAGTCAACTTCATGCCATTTGACATCAATGCCATTTAACAACTTATTCAATTCAATAGCATTCCCAAAATCTTTGCTAAAATGAATTGGCACTTCATTAGGGAGTTTGTAGCCATGATTAGTCAAAATTGGAATTTTCTTGCATAACTCTGTCATGATGCTAGCTCTTTCTGTAGAACAGTTAGGGCAACTTGATTGCAGATGAAGCATCACGAAAGCAAGATATTCTGTCATCAAATCCTCCACCCATGTATCTCTGTCACTTGAGATGGTAGGTAGGATATGCACCTTTACAATTTCATGTGCATATAACCTCTGGACACCGACCCTGTAGAGCATCCTAGTAACGTTCTCGACACTAAATGTGCCAAAACATGAGGTTTCTGCTGCAGCTGCTGCAGAAAAAAGATCAGGATTCACAACTTGAAGTTTTGCATACAGAATTGGAAAAGTCTCTTGATTATAATCATCAATGGCCCTGGTGCTTATGGCATCAGAATGTAGCCATATTATACCTTCATCCACCGAGCCATATGTACCATCTGAAAGAGGAATGAACGGAATTATCTCAGATTAACTAAGAGATCTACTCCAGCGCCAGAGTTAAGGGAAGTTTGCCCAATAGACTGGGATGAAATGACATAAATGGCATTGAGCCAAGTAGACAACCAAATCAAACCCATAGATTTTAAACCATTCTTGGAACTACACAAAGAAGATATAATCTGAAGAAGAACTTTGGGACCATACTCCTCCACACCTAGTGCCCTTGCTAATGAATCAGATATAACTATATCCTTATCCAAGAATCCAAGGCCAAGGTGTTCTCGAAGCAAGCTATCAGGTAAAAGAGCACGGTCTTGTTCAGTCCAATTTCTTAGAACCTTGCATGGAGGTACCCAAACACTCTTGTCACCTTCCAAAATAAGGCAGTTGGAGATCGGAAGAGCACACGTCATCATTCGTGGAAGACAAGAGAAGAATCCATGCACCTCTCCTGGAAGAGGAACGAAGCTCATAAAAGCTGAAACAGCCTTTCCTGGACTCCCTCTAAAACATGGAAGATCACAGAAGGATCTCTCTGCACCGATAAACAAGCTAGGAAACTCTGATATTAACCACTGGTTCCATGGACTATCTCCATCTACCTCTTCTCTGGACGAAGGCAACACAAAATCACCTTGGAGAATAAACTTAAACCCATATGTCCGTAAAGGGAGAAAAGCGAAAACAGGCTGTTGGACTAGATGAGGGATATAATCTCCACTTTCTGTCTCCTGCAGCATAAAAGCTATGGAGATTTCTGTTGTTCCCACATCTGGTCTAATGAAATCAGCCTGCAACTTTTCTGACACTACTAACCATGTCAACTTCTCCTTCCCAACAGAAACCTTGACAATGCCATTACCAACAACTTCTTTTTTCATAATGACGAGTGTATCATCAAGCATGTTTTTAAATTCAATACATCGAAGACGACGCAAAAATAGTAGCAAAGATGGATGTAGATCCGAAAACATTGCTATAAGGTTATTCATGGCAAACTCTTCTAACAACTTTGACCGGAAAGGAAGCACAATACATGTATTCCAGAGGTGAAGATTGATGTGATCAGCATCCCCAGATACCAGCCTGGCATAAAAGTCAATATTAACAGGTGGAATAACTGTCGGCAAGATAAAACCAATCTGGCCCTCTGTTATGTCAAACTTAATGTGAAACCCGCCAGAGTGAATTTCTGGAGTATCTGTTATCTGCACCAGATAAAGAAACAAAATAACTTAGAGAAAGCTGAACACCCATTGACTATGACTAATCATTTAGTGTTATGTGATTACTAGAGCAATACTTCCCATTATTTTTCTTTCGTAACTATGCCAACATAGAGAAGCGTATATTATCAAATCAACTTGTACAAGGGCAATCAAACAAGTCCCTTAAGTTCGTAAAAGTGATAAAATTACGCAAGAACCAAGGTAAACTCTATCTTCAGTGCAGTACTAATGTAAAAATATGTAATCACTATTTTATACCAAAGAACTACTGTTTACTCTTACTTCTTCACACATAATTTTGTGGACTGCAACGCCCCTACCAATTTATTCATAAAAATTTTCTTCCAATAGAACGATAGCATTATACCCAGAAATGTTAAGTAGCTTAAGAAAAGGTCAAGGAGTTCAGGAAAATGCTTTGTTAGAGTACCCGAAACACGGATTTGAAGCCAATGCCTTTCTTTCCAATATATCCTGACGTATGTTTTTTCTTTGTAGAATTTCCAACATCGCAGAGTGCTCTGATGTTCTCCGTAGAGAAGCCTCGCTCATTGTTTAGAACAACAATACCTTTTTCCTGAAGTATGAATATGAGAGTAGGTCCCACATTTCCAGGATAGATATTGTCATCAGCATTCTGAACCTAAAGCATAAGGAAGATAAATTAATTTGCAAATATAGTTCTTACAGATGAAACTGAATGAATAACAACAAACTTCAAACTTAACAAATGATCGAATTGTTTAGAAAGATTAAAAATTCAAAAGCATGCTCTATGGTAGTCTGAAAATGTGCAATTGTCTCTCATTTGAAAATTTAAGAGAGACAGTTTGTTGACTGGTTGTTCACAATAAATCTAAGTTCCTATACAGAACCACCCCTCATACTGATGATATGGTAAAAGCGCTCCAGCACAAATATTGTAATGGTCTACTATGTAAATCACATTCATATGTGTATCATCTAACCTTTCTAGTTTCATTCATATTAGTTACTTCCAATGTCTTCTGAGCAAATAAACAGGAATAAAACACCCAATGTATCTATTCATAACTCAGTACATCACATCAGTACAAGGAACATATGAAGCATATGCAAGCAGTCGTATTGTAACAGCGTACTATTTCACATGATGCCTTCCGAACGAACAAATTGAATGGGATTCCAATGTACCTATGCGTGACTCACTACACCACCGTGGCACACAATATAAATCATATATAGAAATCCCCTCCCCTCAGTAACAGTATTCCTACAACTTAAAGTAAAGTAAAATAACGTGCTGGGTAATGAGCTAGGCAAAAAATTGGTAGCAGGAAGTTAAAAGAGTGGAAAAGCTTATAAGCAAAAGTTAACAGCTTAAAATCTTACCAGTTCCAAGAGAAAATGTGAATCTTGAGAATATAATTCATGTGAGAGACAGTTAAGTGCTCTCCCTAGCCTAGCATGTTGCTTCTTCAACATGCTGGTTTCCGTAGCTGAAAGACTAGGATCCAAACCAAATTCTTCTCGCCGAATAGCTTCAATTATACTGTCTGCATCACTATTTGTATCAAATTCAGATAAGCTCCGCTCAGAATCAACAGCCAAATTATCCACAGAGATCTCAGCTAAGTTGCTCATGTCATCGACTTTTACTGAGTCTTCAGCAAGTGTGTTTACCTGATTGGAGATTACTCTTTTACCTCCAGGAAAAGAACAGCTGCTTAACACATTTGAAGTCATGCAGAAGCCAGCATTTGTAGCCATTGAGCATGAAGATTGTGAGGAAATCGATGCATTAGAAGACATAGAGGAATTGAATAAATGGTAATCGCTAACCCATTCTACTACATTGAGAGACATCCCCACTTCATGAAGCATGAGGCGTTGATCTATTTTCTCACATTCACTCAAGATGATGGAAGGAGCATTTCTAACAAAATATTGCAACCCTGCAAGTAGTATGTCTGCAGCAAAACTACAGAATTCAATTGGCAAATAACCCAGACAATTAAGTACAAACTTTGATGCCAGAGAAACCAGGTCATTAGCAGGTGCTGGTTCTGTGGAGTGAATTGAGCAGTTAGATATATCTACATTGACAAGAAAATGTCTATCCAAGATCTTTCCACCCTCAGGCAAATGCTCTTTATCGAATAATAATTCCATTTCCCTGGAGTTGTTAAGAAGAACTTCAAAAGCTTTCTGTGCATGGCACTTCAGTAGGGACACAGGTGCATTTCTTTCACCACCATACAAAGAAACCAAAGATAACAGCTTTATTGCTGTTTCAAATGAAGATCCAGAAAGGAAGGCTTCCAAAAATGACTCTACAGTGGCTGAATGATCCAAACGAATTACTTTGCCACCCTTTGTAACCAAACACATCAACTCCCTTGCATTTACCTCATTCAATAGCCATTGCAAAAGAGGACCAAGGGAAGAAGCAAAAAAGAGGTCCCAATGTGACCACAATTCTAGATCTGCCAACATGGGTGCCCTGCATAAGACTTCAATTGCATCCTTTGTTGTCACCACACCAAGTTTACCAGCTAGACAGCTGTTGATCTCCAATCTTGACGTTTCTGATAATTCTTTCTCAGAATGAGCTGAGAAGTCTCCAAATTGAGACATTCCTGACAAAGTTGCAGAAAACACAGCACATCTAGAACTTAAATTGGCCTCGTCTTTCCTAATAGCATCCATAAAACTTGTCATAGATTCACTTTCCACTATTTTGAAACAGACTAAAGGGAACTGCCTCTTCAGTAGCTCAGAGATATATTCTGTAGTTACATTGTCATTTTCCCGCATGTTATTTGAAGCTTGTGACAGTAATACAGTGAGCTGAAGGGGTAGAAGGTAAGCATCCACAGATGCCTTTTCAACTGGATCACCGATTAAGCACTTTTGTAATGCATGGGGAAGTAGGTCAACATATTTGTCCAAGAACATCAAAAATTCTCCATAGCCAAGGGACTTGAAATCCTCAACTGCAAAATGCTCAATTAACCAAGACTCGCACTTGTAAAGCCTCCTCAACAAGAGACAGATCTTCTCTCGAGGTTGATTTATATATCCCAGGATATTCGCATTAAGATCAAAGTATGAAGTAATTTTTTTCATTATATCTTCCACTGTGATCCCTGTGACAATATAAAATTGAATGAACATGAGATAGGCAAGCGGAGTACACCATGTCAACAAGAGTTATGCTAGCTGTAACCTAAAGTATATAAAAAGCACATCAGAAACATAATGGGAAAGAAGTTGGAATACAATTCCCCAACTAAAGTAATAAACTAATTAAAATTAAGAAAGTTAATATTTTGTTTCCTTGTTTAGTTAGGTTTTATTTACCTAGTTTATTTAGAATTCTTCTTCCACAAGTCATTGAAATTCTATTTAAAGGGCTTTAGACCCTCGTATCAATTTAAAAAAAAAAAAAAAAGCAGTCAATTTATTTAAACTCAAGGCAATTACTGAAATATTGACTATTTTCACCCACAAGCTAATTACTGCCTGAATAGCATACACATCTGAAGAGGACATGTAATTTACTTATATTCCAGTAAAAAGAAAAATGATTGATGAAAATATATCAAGAAAGTAATATCCTAATCAAACATGACTAACCATTTTCGTGCTTCATATTGGTCTTCTCCAGAAGAGAGATGTTCTTTTCAGCCTGTTCAAACTTCTCACTCATTTTATCAACTGAGTTATCATAACTTGTGCCGACTACTTTTTGGTGAAAGGCTTCAGAAGTATCAAGCATGTCATTCCACATTCCACATCTAACAGAGGTGACCTACAAAACCACACAAGACAGCTAAACCAATCAATCTAAATAAGTAGCATGCGGTATCACCAGACCAAGCAAAAATTCCTTTAGCACATTTATCACTTGGATGGAGACATGGGTTTTAAAATTGTTAGGTGAAATATCCACCGCTTCAAGACAAAAAGGACTCACAAGCCATATACATTATTAGACTTAAAGAATATTTAGGAGAGATTTTGCAAACTTTGAAGATTGAGGCAAGAATAGGAGCATGAAACATCTGGCAACATAGTCGTCAGTTTAACTCTCTAGTTTATGCTCTTTTCTTTTTAGCCTCGATGACATTTTCGAATTCAATTATGTGTTCTTGTAATTGGATCATGAATCAATTAATGACATAACCAAGTCATGGCAATTGAACACCGATTATCTCATTTTTAATACAAGTACAGTTTCATGTTTGGTCTCTCTATATTGATTTTAGTGCTTTCATCTATCTAAATGTCCTATAGCTAAATGATTTGGGATCTATAATGAGACCAAGGGGTGATACACATGTATTTTTGCTTGTTACAATGAAAGCACGAGATTTGTAAAACATAGAGATATATAATTCATGAATCACGTGGTTTGTGATTTTTCAATGATCTTAATATACTTCTATATATTTTAATTAACATATGTATGGAGGTAGATTTGGTCTACTCAAGAGAAACTATCAAATAAATTAGGGATATTCAACCATCTATGAGAATGGTAATAAAACTTCAACTTTCCAAGTCAATCTAGTTTGCTAACTTTCCTTGCTTGGGTTATGACTAGTTTCAGACCTTCATTAATTCTCGTGTTCAGAAAGTAACTGTCGCATGTCGGTAGTTTTCGTGGTAATGGATCCAAAGTTTCAAACAATTGGTCTTAATCATGGTTTCAATCCCTTAGAGGTAACACCACAATTATCTTGTTTCAAATAAAAAATAAGCACCATGGGCAGCTCACTCACTCTTTCCCTCCATCATCTCTTGATCCCAAAAGCTTAAGCTATTAGATCAGCCCTTATTTATGTTATTTAAATTTATCTTCAGCACTTTTGCGCACTCAATTGGCCAAGGAAGGGGATTTATTTGCTGCTACATGATCCTGCAAGAAGTGTGTTTAAAAGATAAATTTCTCTTGTCTCAAGTTTCTGAGGAACCCCCCTTCTTTCCTGTATTCTTCTAATTTCTTCATTTCATCAACATCTCTCAATAAGAAATACACAGGAAAACAAGAAAGACAGCAATGAACAATAGAGGCATGCTGGAAATATATAAATGCAATGAAATGGGCAAGGATTTGCATGCATAAATTCCCAAACCATTTAACTATAGCCATGTCAAGCAAAAGTACGAAAAGTTGAGGTGAAATTAAACAAGGTTGCTAGATCATTTACCAGCCCATAACTGAGATCACAAAGAGAAAATGAATGTAAATCCAGTTAACGGAATCTCCACCGGCAAAACATGTAACAATAAGAATAATTGGTTCAGTAAATAAATATCAAAATAAACTTACAGCTAGATGGAGTAGGGCAGAACCATTATCTGTTGCAAAGAATGACATCACATTCCTTTTTCTCTTTGCAGTGTAGGAACGAATCATCATCTTGAGAACCTAAAAGAACATGTGAAGATAACCAAAGATTCACTGAAATATGAACCACAAGAACATGAGAAACATGCTAACTATAACTAATATTACTTATGCCATATCTTTTCTTCAATGAGCATTTATTTAAAAGTATATTCATAATTCTTCACATTCACCATTTAAATAATCAGTGGCACGGCCAAAATGAATAATGAAAAAACATATAGGAATATTCCAAGAATCTCCATTTTGCTCATTTTTTTTTTTTCTGTAATTTGATTGCAATGCACAATGTCTGAGCATCTCCACTATATTCTTAATTCAGGAGCAAAAGATCATGTGATCAGATTTTCCAAATTATTTGATTCTTTTATTTTCCTCATTCTAGTAGTGAAAAATTGATATTGGAGATGATACTTGTCCTCAGCCATAGAAAAGGGTTGTATGGTCTCATAAACTCAGACGCTACATTACAATTTTTTTCTATTCATAATATCTTATCTTATCTTATATATATATATATATATATATTAAAGTAGGATAGTGACTATATACAAATTTTCTCGTCAAAACCACTATCCTACTTATATATGTCTCTTTTTATTTATTTTATTTTAATAATAATATACATATATATATATATAATATACACATTTCCAACTAATTAAGCTTCAAATTAATCTCTAATATCTTATATATATTTTTTATTTTATACACATTTATAGAATATACGTAATTATAATATATTATAATATATATATATATATAAAATAAAAGTTATATCTCGAGTTTGGATTTTCGAGTCGAGATATTTTCTAAATAAATAAATAAATAAAATAAATATATATATCTACTTTCCCGTTTATATATGCTTTTATTTTATATGTTGTCAATTTTATACACATTCTCATAATATCGTATATAAGTTTGGAGATTCCAAGTTAATCTCCAATTTTATATTTTTTTCATACATATATATACATACATACACACATTCCTAATTAAGCTCTAAATTAATCTGCAATCTTATGCTATTTGTTATCCATTAGTGTTTGGTATATCTATTCTATTAGTTTTTAGGTTATCTTCAAAGATTTTATATTTCTTTAAAATTCTAATAGTTGACTGAAAAATTTCAAGTCTTGAGTTTCGATTAAGTACCTACCGTGAGATTAATAGTATAATAATAATAATAAAGAAGTAAATTAAATTAAATCAGTTTCAAACATTTACTTTAATTCAATTCACTATGATAAATCATATATCATAAAACCTACGACTATATGTTTATTGTATTACTTAATTTATTATTTTTTTGTGGGAAACTATATATTGGTAAAAATTTAAGTTAAATGGATACAATAGTAATAATATCTGATGATGATTTAGAACAAAAATAAAAAATTCTTTTAATTTTTTTTATAGTGTAAAGTGGTTATAATTAATATTAAGGGTAAATCATATAGAATTTATCCTTTGTTGTAATATTACTTCCCTTGATCTTTTGTGATAGGAGGGTGCGTACTTTAGAATTTTTAGAATGGATTTAGTGAATAGTGATTTCTTTGGAGAATTTATGACACTATATGAGGATATGTGAAAAATAATTTTTCCAAGAATATGTGGTAGAAAATGAATGTGGCAAAGAATTCATTCTGATAAATGAATAACATCTACACTCTAAATGTGTTCTTAGACTTCTTGTATTGTTGCTTGTTGAGCAAAGATATGAGTCTATGGTAATTTTACAGTTACATAAATTTTGTACGCTCTCTTTTGCATGATTTCTTGGTTTTCACATTTAACGCGAAATTAAATTTATGTTAAAAAATTCCTCATTAATTCTCATTTTTATTAGTTAAGAGTATTATTTTATGAATGACAATTTAATTAGTTTCATGACAAGTGAAAGAATTATACGTAATAGAATTGTAATTATTAGTAACACTTGTATATGAGTGAGTTGTACGCAATAAAATTGTGACTATTTAGCTCTTCAAATTATCGCGCTTTTTTTTTGGCTAATTATTATATTCCGTGCAACGCACAGGGTATACAACTAATCTCTTGTAATCTTTCTGTACGAGAGAGTTCAAAAAATATAATCATCATGTACTACTTTGAAGCCGATATTACTTTAGCAAGGCAAGATCAAACAGTGAACAAAGTTTATGACACTGTTAAAGGTACATAATTAAATAATTATTTAGTGTACCTCTTCTGCATCTTTCTGCAAGCAATGCTCCTTCCAAGTGGTGATGAACCTTCTAACTGAACAATTGGAAATTGAAAAATCATTTGCATCTATATCACAAACTTGTTTTTCCATTTTTCTTTTTTTTTTTGGGGGGGGGGCAGCTGTGTGGGGTGGGGTTTGGTGGGGTTGGGGGTTCAATCAGAAGGACTTATACAATTCCTCAGATGAAAAGTTGCACATCTATTGCTCCCCAATTTACCTTTCTTACTAGACGCAGGATGTCGCACTTCAATTTCTGATGGGCAAGGACAATTATTGATTTGGTCTCTGATATCAATGTTCTGCAAGGATCTGTTGGTATGGCTTAATTCATCATTCTCGTCCTCATCATTCTCGTCCTGATTATTTTCATATTCATTAACATTGCTACCATCATCTTCTGGATTTAATTTAAGGTGATTGCCAACAAGAGTTTCACTTTTAGAAGGCTTATTCCTATGGCAATCTTTAAGTCTGGCATGTTCTGATCGCCCCGTGCGTTTGATGTGAGCAATATGTAACCTGGAAAAAAACTTAAACCTTTCAGTCTATGTTAGATCATTTTTGTCAAATTCATGAAAGAATAAGGTGCCTTCGTGTTCCTTCCTAATTCATCTGGTCATAAACGTTCATTAACTATTACATTTCAAGACAGTTTTCTCTACATCGTATAAGCATATTTTGGTGAGCAATTTTTTCTCAAAGATAAATCGAGAAATTTCATAAATTGCAATTAAAATATAAATCAGCAGACATGGAATACATACCCCAAGCTTCGAATGCGTACTTGCAGCTTTTCCCTGCTGGGGATAGATAGTTTGGAGGCAATGAAGTCTAGAAACTCATCAATCTTAACTTCTTTACCTCGGCTCTTATAAACAAACTTATGCAGGTAGGAAATGATATCTTCACTCTTTATTTGGAACACTTCTGTCTCATCAGAACTCACGGAGAAATAATGCATGACGAGTGGATGCTTCAGCAGAGGACCCAGTTCAAGCTCTTCATACTTCTCAATCCCCTCATTCTCGCAAATAGCCAGTTCCAGATCATACAGTGAACAGATTTTTCTAACCTCCATAAAGCAGTGGATGAACGCGACAATCTAAAAGTAATGTAACAAAAGTATAAAATAAACAAATCTCAACATACGGAGAAACTCTAATAAGATGAATTAGACACCTTTTGGATAAATCAAATTGTAGAAGGCTGGCAAACATATCCTGTCATTTATACTCATATTTGACACTTCAGATCCCTCTGAGTTTCATAAATAGTTTTGTTTTATAAGAATTTTATTCATAATTTAACTAAATCTCTTATAGTATCATAATAGAAATAAAATCCTTGAATAGACCCCTACACTGTAAGGTGGAATCTCCATTAGTTGCTCATTAAAGTAAACCACATCATGGAACCCATGTAAAATCTTTCACTAACACAGAAATATCTTTCACCACCACCACCACCAAAAACAACAACAGATGGAGATGCAACTTCATCATGAAATTTCCAAATGAACCAAGGTTATCATCTGCTAAGGCCAAATAGTCATGCTATTAAACATCACGAGACGCCTATACATGTGGCAGTGGACCCCATTCTACTCGATTTGCTCTTAGAGAAGAGACTCAGACAGAGTTTGGCAACTCACTCAAATTATAATCTCGATTATAATCTGCCACACGGCATCATTTCATTGGTTTCACTTTTTTCAAAAAGTCAAAAAGTAAAAGTCAAGCCGCAATCTTTTACTTTTTTCAAAAAACAACCAATAAAATGATGTCACGTAGTGAATTATAATCCAGATTATAATCCGGATAATTGCCAAACACTTTGTCAAATTTTAACACCAAGCAAGTGAGGCCCACTGCAACATGGGCCTACGATCACCACCATCACCAGGGTGATGAATAACATTATTCTTTAGTAGAGTTCCTATTGTCAATACACTTTTCCTTTTCTGGCCCCAAGGAGTTTCATTGCTTAACCTCATTGTAATTTACTCAAATCGCCATAGCATCATAACCAATTTATGATGAAATTACCTGAAATTGCAATAATATTTCTGCTGCTATTTTATATACAACATATACAATTCCTTGACTAAACTTCTTTGAAGAATCAAAACTGAAACTGAGATCACTAATGTCTGTCTTGACTTTCAGCGACAAACAAATTTGGGATGGACTGTGACAAAATCTCTGACAGAGAACTTTTTTTTTTTTCTTTTGAAAGATCAGTCACTGTATATGCCTAGTTTGGTATACTGCTCAAATAGAAACAGGTTGGGTCTCAAAATAGTACGTGTCTCAGCATCTTCAACACTACGATACTAAGAAGTTTACTTTCTTACCTTTCCTTCTATAGACATGAGGCTTTGGAGAGACGGTACGTGCTGCATTCGAAACCCCAACGATTCCCAAGAATCAGCTTCAAGTATCAACAGAGCCGCCTGAGACACTTTCCACGATGATACATTTTCTCCGGCCGCTATTACAGCATGGCGAGCTTTCATCACTGCTTTATCTATCCTCTCCAGAGCACCAGCTTTGGACGTCGATGCCCTGTGTGTTGGGAGCAAATGTTGCGGGAAAAATCGGCCAAGTTCAGGAGGCTGTGGCGGTGGCCTCCAAGACCCGCCGTGCCGGAAGTTTTGTGGGTTTCCGTTCCTGTTCATGATGTAGCAGTGACGATGGAGTGACTGTCGAGGATTTTCGATGCTACTTCGTGGAGAAGAAAAAGCTTTACAAGAATGCACATTTCTCCCTTTTGTGTCAATAAATAGTCAAAAGTTGTCTTTCCCGTACGTCCAACCATGATTGAATAACTTCAAGATTAAACAAAGCATATTATTATCGTTATTAAAGTTGGGAAAAAGTTGGGGAAATTTGAAAGGTCGGTCATTCAACTTTTTAGTGGTGTCTTAAAATCACTTATTTTTAACTTTAGCTTGATTGAATCATCAAATTCTAACTTAAATATCATTAATTTGTCACTTTTGATTTTCTTTATTGTGCACAAAATATAGATATAAAGAAAAATAAACACACATTTAATGAACATGTCTAGGCTGAAGCTCGTGTAAGAGAGTTCCAACAAGCTTGGCTCAAGCTTTTTAACAAGACACATATCAATTGACACTCAATTTGAAATATACCACATGTCAGACGCAGTGCCAAACTAGTGAAAATTTTTCTTAGATAATATGATTACTAATCTAACAATTTTGATCAACAATGATAATGAATTTAAAAAAAAAATTTATTGACGTTTAGTACAATTTTTCTTTTGAACGAGTTGTTCAAACTACATTACAATTAGATAAAAATAAGTAGCTAACATTTAAAGAGCTTTAATTATCTTGAGTAGGAGTGGATAAAAGTGCGCTCGGCTAAATTAGCTGATAATTTTTTTATACGAATTAGTTGATAATTTTAATACTACAGCTTCCAGAAAATTAAATAAATACATAAAATTCATTTTTAGAGCTTGCTTCTAGAAAAATTTAAACGGAACAAACATGATAACACATGTCAACATGCACATTAAATTCATGTATATCACACGGGTATAGTTTGCCATAAGTTGGTGCTAACATCTAACTCTAAATTATAATTCATATATTAATATTCGGGCTCGATTTTATGTCATTGGACTATCTACTTGTATCTTATAGTATTTAACAGCTGACACTTGATGAAGATGAGTATGCTCAGATTTGAGCATAAGCATTGCAAGGGGGCCCAATTTCTTGATTCTATTTCTTTCTATTTCCTTTTTTTTTTAAAACAAAAATAGAATTGAAAATTTGTCATTTCCATTTTTATCATCTATATAAAAAAAAGATTCCTTAAAAAAATTAAAAAAATTCAAAATGAAGTGTATAAACATTTTAAAATCTTAGATAGGTGTTTGTGCACGAGCCAAAAAACTCAAATTAAAAGAGGAAAAAAAATCAAATTTCAGTGGGTTTAGTATTATGTCTTTTTTGGTAAATTGTTATCTAACTTCTTTTTTTTCACAATTTAAATTACGTTATTTTATTTGGTCCTTATAGAATAGCTAGTATTTTTATTGATTTTCAGCCTTTTTAGCATATTATTATTTATTTGTTGTAAAAAAATAAAAAATCAAAAGCCGGTCACTGTAGGGGCTATTTGGCAAACTTTACATAAGGCCCCATAAACTATAAGTCCGGCCTGAAAGTTGCTGAAGGAAGTTGGAAGCTTCATTATAGTATGATTTCTGATCATTGTCTATTTTATTTTTAAAAACAAAAATGTTCATGTAAATGTTGTTCGCACGACGCGTGGAGTTGGAATTTAAGAATGAAACGGGACGTGGGTGGGGCCCATACTAATTGGAAATTTTTTGCTAACCAGCCATTCCGTCACTCGCTGACGTGCATGATTATGGTTGCTTTGCTTACTTGCAATCTGGGGAAACTTGAAGCTATGGTACTCAAACTATACCACTTGGAGCATTTGGATCCTCAACCCAAAAGTTTCTTTGTGTTTTGGTATCTAAATTTCTGTACTCGTGCTCTTGTCAAACTAATTAACTTCCTGCTCATAAATGAGCACAGCCAAACATGCCGCTAAACTGACAGCAGCGTCTCTCGTAGACCTCAGTCCAATTTCATCCTGCGATCGAACCCTAACTCAAAGCTCAGCAACTGCAACGGCACTCTCATTACTAGCGGTAACCATGTCAGTTGAAATTTGACGACGATTTTCAAGTATTTTTACGCCTTACGTAACTCTCTCTCTCTCTCTCTTTTTTTTCATTTTTTGTTTTATGGCTGGAAGCATTTTATTTTATTTATTTATTTGTCAATACGGATATGTTGATATCTAGTTTACTTCTCTTTTTTTTTTTTTTACCTTGTTAATCTCCAATTTATGACGCTTTTGATCTTTAGGGATTTTAGCTCTAAATGTTGATTAATTCTCTTTATTATGCAGATATTTTGCTCTTTATGACTCTTGTTATGACTTTGAACCTGACATAGAGGTGAAAAGGATGGTAATTTTCTAGCGCAATTGGCAAGATTTTTAAGAAATTCCAGCAGCTGTTGGGATAATGGAGAGTATGGAAATAAGGATAGGGCCAAAAGGCCTAATCAAGAAGCATGAATTTGTAAGAATCATCATTCAAAGTTTATATTCCTTAGGCTATGAAAAGTCTGCTGCTTGTTTAGAAAGTGAGTCTGACATTTCATGCAAATCACGGGATTTCGAGTCCCTCGAAACACATATCCTAAACGCTAGTTGGGATAGTAGCATTCAGTCTCTTTACAAAATTAATGGCCTCAGTGATGAGACAAGAGCTTTGGCACTATTCTATGTTCTCGAGCAGTGCTTGTTAGAATGTTTGAATCGTGGGGACAATTCTTTGGCTTTGGAAATATTACAGAAACGCATTGCTGGTTTGACAGTTGACAAAGAAAAGATTGATCTAGTGCGCTTCTGATATGCTTTCTTTGAAGCAATGTAGAATGGGTTGTATCGACAGCAACGTGATTGATGAGTTGAGGAAAAGATTGATCTTGGAGCTGGAAAAAGTGTTGCCTCCACCCATTACATTGCCTGACAGCAGGCTGGTGCATTTGGTTGAAACAGCTGTCGGTGCTCAGATTGACAGTTGTATCTACCACAGTTCCGATTTGATATCCCTGTATGAAGACCACCATTGTGATCAAGATCAGTTTCCTAACGAGACCGTTCAGGTTGAGTAATAAACTCCCCCATGACATTTTGTTGGTTGCAACTGAAAGATTATATGGCTTCTGTGCTTCTATCTAATCTTCTACCATGGAAAACCTCTACCTATGCTCAAATTAAAGTTTTGTAACTTATCCTGTTGACTGCCAACTATAAACAGTAGCTGTTCATAAATTTCATTGTGGATTTATGTATGCATAAAACAGCATAAAACAAATCTCAGAAGGAACAAAGGAATCGGTGTGGCTAGTCAGCTATTAGATCATTGCAAATTTCTGAAAACGGAACTGGTGGAATTGTTACTTTCCTAACACGTTGGTTGAAAATCCAAGAAAGGTCCATTTCCCCATGCAGTTCGTTAAATATGGGGAAATTAAGTATAACACATGCTTTAGGATGAGTAAATGTATTTGTTTTTAACTATTATTTCCATGTTTTGCATTTAAGAAGCCAATTGTAATCCTCCTTTAGTGTGGAATTCATTGATTGCCATAAAAATTTCTAGAATAAGAGCCAAGGAATCTAATGCGCCTTTATATCACTCAATACTTGGGGAAGATGCTCATGATTTTCTAGAGAGAATATTGGGGTATTGAAAAATTGGAATATCTAAAAATAAGTTGAGATGTGGTAAATATTATGGGGCTAGCGTTTCTAATAATTAAGGCGATGACTAGATGAGAATGGATATTCATCTAAGAATGGAAATCTAATTGTTAAAATATGGGAATAACTGGGTCCATAGTACTCATGAAAAAGGAGGAAAAGAGATATTAAGATGGATAATTCAGCGGCGTGGTAAGAAATTTATTTGCTTAAAAGAGCAATGAGACATTTTTCGTACGATGAGAAAGTCTACGGTAGGCACTTGCCTGATTTGTTGTCTGTTAGATGTGTAAAATATTCAAAAATTTTAATATACCCTCATGAGGGTACGTTGTATTGCCACATGGGGAATGCAGGTATATTAACGTACCCTCCTAAGGGTATATTAAATTTTTTGGTAAGATATTAACTTTTTCGGTGTTGTTCCAGTCCTCCAATAGCATAAATCCTTTTTATTCTTATATAAAGCAAAAGAAATTTATGATGTAACTGGTACTTAAGCATTTTGAACAATTTAGCACTCTATTCCCACAAAACCTCTGCTCTTTGACTTGAACAATTTTTAGATTTGAGTTCTGTGAAGGATTTTTAATTATGCAAGTAATAATATTTTTGTTTTAACATCAATTGTAACATTATTGTTACTTTACCTCCTTTTGGGCTCAAGGGAAGGTTGGAAGCAGCAATATTGAAACAATATGTACTTTATCCTCACAATTATTTGTTGGTTTAGACTTCTTTGTAAATTTATATATCCGAAAGAGAATCTAGAAAGAGATTGCTCACATCTAGATCTAGATTGTAGAGATCATGGTGATATTCCTTTTACAGTCAAATTGTGTCTATGCAGATTTTAACTAATCACAAGAATGAAGTATGGTTTGTTCAGTTCTCTAACAATGGGAAATATTTGGCATCATCATCAAGTGATTGTACAGCCATTATATGGGAGGTAAATTCTGAGATCCCCTCCTTGGAATATTCATCTGAAGAATATACACAAGTTTTTAATAACAAAATGGCCTTCTTTCTGATTACAGATGTTCTAAGTGAACTCTGACAAATTTGGCTTTAAATTTTTTTTGCCTTTATGGTTGTATAATTTCTGATATTGGTAGTGACTGAATGAAATGATTGAATAGCTTATCAACAGTTAATGCTATGTTGCGTTTTCCTCCACCCCCACCCACTATCCATATGAGTTGAGGTTTCCCTCGCATTTTTCCTTTTCTTTTGTGTTTCATTAGATTGAATAATAAGTCTTATCTGAGTTTATAAACAGGCGGCCTAAAGGGCTAGGCTTGTTGTAGAACTATGTCAAGTTATCAACTGAGCTTTAACTGAAGTTGCATGGATTTTAATAGTAAAGGAAGATCTCTTAGGTTATAACTCCTTGGTAGCACAACCATCCCTTGGAAGACAGAGTGACATGTCCTTTTCTGTGATTTCAATACAAAATGATATTCTATTTTTTATAATTTTCTTCTGTTAAATTGCTAATAATTGTTTACTGTTCATCTGTTTTCCCCTACGTGTTAATCTGCCTACAGTTTAGTTTCATAGTTTTTGTATCCCGCCCTAATTTTCATTGATTAATATGAAATTTTATCAGATTATATCCATTTTTAAACTGTGTTTGATTAATTTTGATTAGATCAGTTACAGATTTTTGTTGAATTTGGTCCTTTTTTTGTAATTATGGTTCGTTTTTAACAGAAATTCTAAATACTTGTTAGGTTGACAAATAGTTGCCACAATTCCTTTTTATGGTTATGTTATTGATGCCGAACAAGAAGATGAGCTCGCAAGCTCGAACAACTCGCGAGTTGTTAAGAACTCGCAAGTTCTTGAAACTCAAGACAAATTCTTGAAAGTGATTTTTTCATAAAATTGAAGGTGTCCTATACAATGAAATAAAGGAGCTATTTATAGGGGCCAACATAACCCTAATGTGCCAACATAACCTTAAACCCTAAGAAAAAGCCCTAACTTGGAAGTCAAATAATAATAAGAGATAAATAGATAAATAAAATAAGTGAATACTAATTTTAAACAAATACTAATTCTAAAGTCTTCTAGAATACATTTTCCCTTTCCACCACTTTCTTTTCCATTTTGCATCATTTCCCCGTGGCAAAAAAGAACTCGACTCCGGCGAGTTGTGCTCCAAGTAGTCCTACAGCAGTGGTTCATCTAACTTGCGCAACTCATCTTCAGGAAGCTAAGTATCTTTAGAATATGGGCGACCTTTCCAGCGTACTAAAAATCTTCTAGAACCTCCATGACTAGAACCCACAATGGCATCATTGAGGACATGCTCAACAGCATCAAGATGAGGAAATGAAGTAGACGGTGGCCGAGGCTGTGGTCGAGTCGTCGGACCTGCAGAAAGAGAAGATGGCATAACTGGAGTCTCGAATGTGCCTCAATGAGGATACAAATCTGCTGTATTGAAAATTGGACTAATATTTAAGTGCGAAGGTAACTCAAGCAGATATGCATTAGTTCCAAGCTTTTTAAGAACACGAAAAGGTCTAAGAGCTTTAGCACAAAGTTTTTTTCTAGGTTGTTTTGGAAAACGTTCAGGAACAAGTCTAAACATAACAAAATCACCAACATTAAATTCCTTGGACCTTCTATGAGCATCAGCTGCAAGTTTATAATTTTCATTAATCAAACCAATTTTACGACGAATTTCATCATGCAAATTACGAATATGGTCAGCAAAAGCTTGAGCAGATGCAGCAGGTCTAAAATCAGTAGGTAACGGAACTAAGTCAAGGGGTTGGTGAGGAGAAAATCCCTGAACAATCTCAAAAGGACTATGACTAGTGGACCTATTGAAAGAGTTGCTATAAGCAAATTCAGCTATAGGTAACACAAGATCCCAATTTCCCGGTTTATCCCCAACTAAGCAACGCAGTAAATTTCTTAAACTTCTATTCACGACCTCAGTCTGAGTATTTGGGGATGAAAAGCGGAGGAAAACTTAAGAGTAGTGCTAAACAATTTCTACAAAGTCTTCCAAAACTAACAAATTTGACATCCTGGTCAGAGACAATAGTAACAGGCAAAAACGAACAATTTCTTTTACGCCGGGGGGATTGTGTCGTGGGCTTGGTCTGGTTATTGGGTTAATTTGGATTTGGTAGGGTTTTGAACAGTAACTTTTCTGTCCCTCTCACGCAGGATTGCAGTTTTTTTTTTTTTTCTTTTTCTTTTTTTCTTTTTTGTATCTAAGATATAGCTACTGAAGAGATAGGGGTTGCTGCGTTTTTTAGCAGCAGTGGGACCTTTTTTTTTAGGTAACTAACTAAAGGGAAGAAACGAACTAGATAAAGATGGCGACTGCGATAGGAGGATGTAGCCATGTAGGGTTTAATTGGAGGTTGGACTTGAGGGGGAAAAAAGTACCTTTACTTCGACAAACGCCTGTAACACCAATTAGGCCAAAGGAGACGAGGTAGCTCTGATACCAAAATTGATGCCGAACAAGAAGATGAGCTTGCAAGCAAGCTCTAACAACTCGCAAGTTGTTAAGTTAAGAACTCACAAGTTCTTGAGACTCAAGGCAAATTCTTGAAAGTGATTTTTTTCATAAAATTGAAGGTGTCCCATACAATGAAATAAAGGAGCTATTTATAGGGGCCAACATAACCTTAATGGGCCAACATAACCTTGACCCTAAGAAAAAGCCCTAACTTGGAAATCAAGTAATAATGAGAGATATAAATAGATAAATAAAATAAGTGGATACTAATTCTAAACAAATACTAATTCTAAAGTTTTCTAGAATACATTTTCCCTTTCCACCTCTTTCCTTTCCATTTTGCATTAGTTACCTTCCAGATATTGAATTAATGGCTCTTATTAACTTTATGTTGAGGCATCTGACTTTACTATATCTGCTCACCCTTAAAGACAATCTATGTAACTATGTGGACATGCCTTCCTGATATGAAAACATATTCCTCATGTTATCTGGTTTTAATAGCTAAGATGGAAGAAGTGGGTGGAATTTCAAGTGGTCTCTTCTTGAGTCAAATTCCAATTTGGTAAAGATGCCATTGAAATTAAGCAACCCAATACAAGATTCCTTCAACCCACTGAATTTCTGGTAACCACTTTGTGACATGGATTGGATACATTCTCAACACTGGGTCCTTGCCAAATTAGGAATATGTCTTATAAATCATTTAGTTAATGTTCCATATCATGATTGCCATTTCAAGAATGCTGTTTGTTGATGTAGTCTGTGTTATCTTCCTTTCTTATGCATTGATGCAATTTCAGTGTTGATTTCAAGGATGAAATTGTGAAGCTAGCTTCCTTGGCTACAGAACGTATTTTCTTGGATGGTTAATTTGTTTGAGAACTGGTTGCTATAACTTCACAATTTGAAGAAATTATTCGAACATATTATATCATATGCTTGATAATTTCATAATTGTTCTGTTAGTTTCTTTCATCATAGCCATGTAAACAGGAAACATATTTTAACTCCCTCCCAAAACATGGTTCTCCACACATTTCTTTTCTAGACCATCGATTTTATAATTTTAGTCATTTCTAACTCTTCAAGGAATATTTTAACTTAGCCCATCTTAGGTCTCTGATCTTGTTTTAAATGAGAAATGAAATGAGTGGTGAAGTGGGTAGTCCTTGGGACTGGGTTTCAAGAAAATGTGATGATGAAAGTTGTTTGATAAATTTCTATTTTAAAGCATGGGCTTAATAACTTTCCATAAGAGCAGCCTTATTTCCCGAACAGAGTGAAACCTGGTGAATGCTTGAAAACCGTGAATTCTGGCCATATTAGTTGAATTTTTCTTTCATTTATCTTCTTTGGTTTTACATGCTGTGGTACCTGGAATTTAGGGAACTAACAGTTACTCCCTATTTTCACACTTCTTTTCCCTTTGTTCAGGAAGTTAAAAATTTGTTAAGCATATTTCCTGGGTGAAGTTGGACACTTAATCTCTTAGTGGCTTGAGTGACTCCAACTACAGGTGAGGCATACATGTTTACTTCGATGACCCGGAGTAACATATGTTTATATATGAACACATTTCTATATAAAAACTTGTTTGCAACATTATCATCCTTATATATGAGTAGAACCATGTTTATCACCCAAAATACCTATTGTATTGTTTTGCCACATGTAGTAATTGGATACTTAAGCAGAAAAATACACCTTTGGCCCGGCAATACCTATAAATTAAATACACCTTGGGCAACTAATAAATTGCTGCTTTAATGATTATTAAATAAATTGATAAAGAATGGAAATTAATTTATTTCTTTGCGTTAGATATACCCTTTTCCTATCTGCCCGTATGCATAGTATGCTGGGCTGTGTTGTTATTGTTAAAATGTTTTAACCTGGTGTAATGCTGCAAATTCAAAGTACAGCTTTGACTGACTTTTTCAGGTTTTGATATTTTTGACTTTAATTGTGAGCATTCTCTTTCAGGTGCTGGATGATAACAAAGTATCATTAAAGCACACATTATGTGGCCATCAGAACCCTGTTTCCTTTATAGCATGGAGTCCAGATGACACCATGTTGCTAAGCTGTGGTAATATGGAAGTCCTTAAACTCTGGGACGTGGAAACAGGCACATGTAAGCACACATTTGGAGATGATGGATTCATTGTCAGCTCGTGTGCTTGGTTTCCTGATTCTAAGCGCATTGTCTGTGGCAGCTCAGTTCCTGAAAAGGGCATTTATATGTGGGACTGTGACGGTAATGAAATTAAGTCATGGAAAGGGATGCGGATTCCCAAGGTATTGGATCTTGCTGTGACAGCAGATGGAGAAAACCTCATCAGCATACTATCTGACAAAGAAATAAGAATATTAAATGTGGCAACAAATGTTGAGCGTGTTATTTCTGAGGAGTATTCAGTAACATCTCTTTCCACATCAAAGGATAGTAAATTCCTCATAGTGAACCTTAATAGCCAAGAGATTCATGTCTGGGATGTTGCTGGAAAATATTCGAAACCATTTCAGTACACAGGGCATATGCAGCAGAAGTATGTGATACGGTCCTGCTGTGGTGGCTTGAACAGCATGTTTATCGCCAGCGGAAGTGAAGATTCCAAGGTATACCCGTCCTCTGATGTCCTTCTCGATCCCGATTATTGCTTCTATCCCTATTTCCAAATGCTGATTCAGTGAAAAGGGTTTTGAGTGAAACTTTAATAGAGGATTCTGTGCCTTCTAGCAGGTATACATATGGAATCGGCGCTGTTCCTATCCAATTGAGGTATTGTCCGGCCACTTGAAGACGGTAAATTGTGTTACCTGGAACCCCAGAAAGCCCCAAATGTTAGCATCAGCAAGTGATGATCAAACAATACGCATATGGGGACCTCGTCGATCGAGTTAATGAAAATGGATAGGACATCAATGTATATGTTACAGTTCTTAATACACGCATTATTTGTAATCTCTGTAAGTATGCAACTTGCTTGTGTTTAATCAGTGAAAAATTTTGCCACGTGTCGCTCAGCTGTAAATTGTTTTCCTTCGTCCTTTTCTTGTGTATAATAATATATATAGTTTTATTAGTTAGGGCTTTATTTTATTTATCAAACATTTACCAATATAATTTAAGAGTCATAGAAATTTTTAGTTGCGCCCATAAGCTTTTTTTTCCCCTTGTCAATTCATTGGATTCTTTTTCCTTGTTTACCTCGGGTGTGACCCCGCGGCTGGTTGGACCTTTGGATGGCTCCCGAGACATGTGGGAGTGCTGCCAAGCAAAAGCTAGTCTAGTTCAAGCTTGAAAGAGCCAGCCGCGTAACATATACTCTATTAACATTTTATTTTATTTTTATTAGAAAACATGTATCCGTAATTGATTTGATCAATTACTACTCTATACGGAGTGGAATGCTAGTGGGGAAAATTAAAAGAAATAAATAAATATTGTGGTTTACAAGCGGAGCACATTGGCCAAAACCCAGCTTCTGTACACAGAAATTCATTTACCCTAAATTAATGCTATTCATCAAAACCACTAAAAGTGGCGATGTGATAAAATAACAGTATTCCTTCAAAAGATGAGGTTTCCTTTCTTTCATTCATGATAAAAATATGACAAGTCGACCAGTCAAAGGAACATTTATTGCTTTTTCAAATCATTAAAAAAATCTTCCTTTGACTGCTCAATAGAAACATCCTTCCTTCTATGACAAAACAGAAAACTCCATATCCCGTACAAGTAACAATGCCAATTCACAGAAGAAACCCAACATTGAATCAAGAACATACAAGTTGAATAATAATCCGGGTTATACAAATCAATTAACTAAAATCGGGCCAATATACGATTTTAATACCATGATGTTGATGCATCGAACTTGTAGTGCTTATCAACTGCAACAGATACATCCCAAGTGCAACTCAGACCCTTTGGAATAACCACGAGATCCCCGGCCCCGAATTCAACGACTTCCGATGTGTGTTTCGAGTAAACTTTCACTTTCCCTCGTACCATATAACATGTCTCTCGTGCATCAAACTTTAGCAGGTACTTCCCCGGTGAGCAACCCCATCTTTATATGATCATCAAATACAAAAATAAACAAACCACTATCAAGTAATATATTCACACATGCATTCTTCCAGTTTTGAGCTATAATATTTAGTATTCCTAGCAAATAAAAACATGACAAGTAGGTTTCGAGTTGATTCCAGTTAATCAACAAAGTTGGATCAACTTCCACTTGTCAATGTTTTATTTGCCCGGAATACCAGCAAATAAAGATGCATAGAGACTTACTTGGGCCAAGAATTGATGCCAAGTTCAGAGAGCTGAGAATCTGAAGGGTTCTTCTGAACAATGATTTTCAGATTTGAGGAAGAAGAAGATTCTGAAGAAGTGGCTTCTGCAGCCATGGAAATTGGAATTTGAACAGAAGAAAATAAAACCAGCAGAAACTTCTTGTTGAGGGTATGAATGAGAACAATGATGAGCAGAAACAGAGGATTTGAGGTTATGGGATGTGATGGAGAAAGAAAAAGAAGGGAATCTTTACCAGGAATAGAAATCAATGAGCAAAAGAGACCATAAACCTGCTCAACTCCAACATAAATATATATAAGGCTTTTTTTATTTTTTGAATGCATAAATATCCTTTGATTTGACCTATCACATCCTACATTTGTATCATGATAGGGTCAGCAACTATTTGTTGACCATATAATGGTTCCCCACACCCAAAAATAAAAATAAAAATAAATAAATAAAATGAGGATATTTGAGCAAACACGGTTTATATCTTGCTTAAGAACAAAGTAAATACTAATACTATAATAATATAGTAGGTGTATGGCAAGGTGCCGACTCTCATCCCATGTTTGTGTATGAACGCAGACTATGTGAATTCACATAATGTACGTCTATGCACAAAACATGGAACATAAGGTTTCATATAATGACGCATTCTGAAATTGTTAGAAGATTTTCATTATATAGTATATTGTAACTCTATAGAATATCTGAGTTTCTAAGATGTATAGTTTTTTATTTTTTTATACTATATAAGATGTATAGTTGAAATGTTGAATTCAACATATTCATTGCATTGATTAAGCATACCAAATTTTGGATTTGGGTTTTGGGCTGAATACTCAAAATTCATCAAGATAGTGCTAGCACATCAAATTTTGCATCCACACACGGCTACACTAGATGAAAGATTTTGTTATAAAACTTGTGAGAGATTTTTAAAAATTTTCTAGCTTATCTATGACAAGGAGAAGATCACAACTTTAAAGATAATCTTCACCAAGTCGCTTTTTGATATTTAAATATAAAAAATTATAGAGAGACATTAAAAATAGACATTATTTGACGACATACTTATGTGGCACACTTGTATTGGATAATAAAAAAGTAGTCATATAATCATCACCTAATGAATATGTGCCACATAAAAATGTCACCTATTAATATCATTTCTATATGTCTCCGTATAATTACTCTTTAAATGTTTGTCATCTTGAGTAATAGTATGTTACACTCTTGTTTACAATGAGCCTTTTAAAGTTGCATAATTTTAAGGCTTCACTGCTTGTCAAGCGTTGACATGATGTTTGGGAACTAGTTTATAAATCAATTAATATATTAAACAGTTAGAAATGTTCAAGTATAGATATATAATATTAAAATACCACCACACCTTCTTCAAATACATACATATATGATATTATATCATATTATTTGTTTAGTATCCATACCAGACATTTGATATTCGAACATTTTCTTATATAATGTGGCATCTTTCATTGAACTCTTTTTAAAGTTAAAAAAATACATTCGGCTTAAGTGAAACAATGATACTTGTCAAATTATAAACCAAGTCTCCAAATAAAAATATGAATTCAACATCCTATACTTTCTAGAATTCTGATTCTGATAATACATAATAGTCATAAAAAATTGTTGGGTTACAATCTTGTTCCATTGTATTAATTAAAAAAAAATCGTGCTCAAAAAAATTAAAAATAAAAATCATTTATCACGCTATCAAACCCGCGTCAAAATTGGTGTGCTAATTGAGAGTTGTCCACTTCTGAACTGCTATAAGTCGCCACCTGTCCGCCGCCGGAGGCGGATACCCACGGCTACTGAACTTGTCAAACCCATCTATACTCCAGCTCTTTTGGAGCATATACAAATTCTCTCAAGCAAGCAATCCCTAATATTGCGAGAATTCATCACGAACCATGCCTTGGTTAAGAAATCTCATTCAGTTGTCCTCCAATTTCAGGAAGCAATCGTCGGTGAAGCCGGCATTTGCTCCGTCACTAACCCAATTATTGCAATACAGCACTAAATCTCAGTCTCAGGCTGGTGGTAATAATTCCATTAATAAACATGCTGGGATGGGACCGACCAAGGGGGATGAGAAGCCGAGGGTGGTGGTGTTGGGTTCGGGCTGGGCCGGCTGCAGGCTTATTAAGGACATTGACACGAGGATCTACGACGTCGTTTGTGTCTCACCGAGGAATCACATGGTCTTTACTCCTCTATTGGCCTCCACTTGCGTCGGCACTCTTGAGTTCCGCTCTGTTGCTGAACCCATTGGGAGGATCCAGCCTGCAATCTCGCGCGAACCCGGTTCTTATTTCTTTCTTGCAAACTGTACTAGGGCGGACTTACAGAACAACGAGGTAACAAAATCTTTGTTCAAATTATGTTCTGTTAGTTTATGGAGCAATTAGAGCTTTCTCTTATTGGACTACCTAGTTCTGAACTTCTAATAATCATCGTTCTTAAAAGCTCGTTCAAACTCATAAAAGTTTGAAGCTTGGCGCACTTTATGAACGCCTTTTATGCTCATAATGCTCTGATCACAATTAAGCCCCTTTACGCTGAACCAAGCTTGAAGTTTTAGGTTAACACTTCGTCACACTTTTTTTTAGAATCTTGAGAATAACGTTCCCAAGATCTTTTCCTTACCTTGTCCTTTTCCTGGCATGATGCATTACGCGAGACCACCTTATATAATATGTTACCACAGGTCAAAAGGCTTGGTCATTTTCACAAAACTGAAATTTTGAAATAAATATCTAAATTAAGTGCCAAGCGCCAGTTTCATGAGCTCAGGAAATAAAGATATAAAGAAGTTATTTTGAATCATGGTTAGGTTCTTGGGAAAGTAGAATAAGAAAGGGTAGAGAGAGAAAGAAATCTACTTTCTTAAATGAAATAGAAAGTTTTATCTGTAACCACAACCAGTGGATACTAACTATTTATCTAACTCCAGAAATGGATTCAACCATCCTCGTTGCTCTTATGGCGATGCAAGGTTAGAAATTGATTTCATTTAAAAATACAGTGGAATTAAAGGATGTAGATGCTAGTTCTGTATATAAGTCTATAAATCCAATGCTGTGCTGTTAGTAAACATCCTATACTTCTTAAAAATTGACTTAAGTTACTCTCTGGAATTCTATCCGCTTCATAGACACTCCATCATATTTTTTCATTAAACGTGATCAATTGTAATTTTACCCCACAAACTTTCAACGGGAAACCAGCTAAACCTCCATTTTAATTCCTCTAAGTTTCCCTCTATGATCTTTGTGTGCAAAGTGTGACGAACATGGGGATAATCTTTGTGTGACGAATACGGGGATAATCTTTTTGAAACAGACATTTTTTCGTGGTTTAAAAAATTAATGGAGAGGGCTTAAATAAAACGCTGTTAATCGAAATTCCATTCTGTTGCACTAGGTTCCCAAGTCCAAAGGATGGTAGGTTTGGTTTTTTTGTTTTAAATTGGCCAACCTTTTTATCCACATGTTACATGGGACATACAAGTGCTGTCGACTTCTCCACCACTCATTTAAGTTCCAGTTAAAAGAGAAACACCAACCTAATAGGGAAAGACGACACAAGAAATTGTAGTATTTCATATATTTTTTTATCATATGTACTTTGTTGTAAACTAATACATATAAATAATGAATCACTCTAAATTAATTATGCTACTATAATAATTGAGTTAAGATATCTAATTTTTATAGAAGGCAGTTTTCTGACTTTGCTGCCAAACAATATATTTAATATCCATAAAGCCGGTTTTCAACTTTTTTTTTAAGCTCCAAATAAACAAAAATTCACTTCTACTAAGCTAATCCTGTGAACATGTCTAAGTGGCAATTGCACTGGAAATATATCCCTAAAACATCATGGACTTGAAAAAGATATAGAAAAGAAATCATATTTGTAACATCAACATTATTTTCCAGTAAATACAAGTTAGTTGACGTTAGCATCTTGGTAGTAATTCTCCCAAATCCAACATACTCACCTGAAATAAGTTGGTTCTCATCCTAGTTCTCTGACAAAGGTCATCTCTAATCTTTCAAATTGGTGCATCTTAGTCAAGCTAATTCCGTCCACTTTGCTGTTATAAAGAGATTGGAGCTTTCGCTTGTGTGCTGCTCTTTTGTGGGCTAATATAGAGGGAAACTCTTACTTTCAGTGTGAAAAATAAAAGGGAGAATTAGAAGAAAAACAAGACGAATAAGAAAGAGAAAAAATAAACATTATATTTTTAAACCTTTGCAGTCTCGCCTCTCGCTTCTACTCCAACCCTACCAGCCTCTGGTGCATTTTTCTCCCACCACCATCCACCTTATCTGTCTATTTCTCCCTAAATCCCTCTGTTCTGGTTGTCCCCCCTCTCCCTCCATATGTTATATCATGAATAAGTTACTACTCTTTTCCTTTGTGGAACATTATGGTAAAGTAGATGATTCCGTGACGGTTTCTAGTTGTAGCAAAACCTTGTACTCACAGCTACTTTTATGTTGGAAAGGAATGGGAATCATGGTTCAGTCACCCTGCTAATTTAAGTTTGATATTTACTTGTTGTCAACTTCTTTACATTAAGCCCATGTTTAACAAACTGAATGGAAATAGGCCAAAGCAGTCACTTCCACATATTCTATGGGACCTAGATGTACATGTGCTACAAAAATCTCCACCACTCAAATGTCAAATCTATGCAAATCTCTACTAATGGGGGCTCAGTATTGTTAATCTCTGCAATATGAACATGTAATCCCTGTTAGCAATCTATTTCTATTTCAAATTAGGATTAGATTTTATGAGAATGAGTCGTGGAGATTTGTTAGTACGTATGGGTTCCACGAGTTATGTTGATGTGATTTGTTTAACCAAATTTTATTTTGAATTAGAATGGGTTTTGCTAACACCTGAATAATGCTAGGTTCATTGTCAAACTGTGACTGATGGAACAGACAGCTTGGAACCTTGGAACTTCAGAATCTCATATGATAAGTTAGTAATTGCTGCTGGAGCAGAAGCATCTACATTTGGAATTAAAGGTGCACAAGAGCATGCTATTTTTCTCCGTGAAGTTCGTCATGCTCAAGAAATCAGGAGGAAACTACTACTAAACCTCATGCTGTCTGACGTGCCAGGTATGGAAACCATTAACTATTTCAGTTGAATTGAGCTGCAGGATATAAAATATGTTGGGTAATTCTCTGTTGAGCGCTTCTTGCAACAGGAGTTAGTGATGAAGAAAAGCGTAGGCTCCTGCACTGTGTTGTTGTCGGAGGTGGGCCTACTGGAGTTGAGTTCAGCGGCGAACTTAGTGATTTTATTATGAGGGATGTTCGTCAAAGATATGCACATGTGAAAGATTATATTCGTGTTACTTTGGTTGAGGTTAACATTACTAGAATTTTCTGATATGGCTGCTGAACATCTCTCAGTTATCTTTGTTCTCTGCTATACAAGGGATAGAGTTAATCTTTTCTGCAACCCGCAGTAAAAAGTCATTTATGACCGACTGAATTTTTATTTGCTATTACCCACCTTGCAGGCAAACGAGATACTATCATCATTTGATGATCGCCTGAGAAAATATGCAATCAAACAATTAACCTGGTCAGTAACTCTTTTCTATAGGATATGTATTTTAAGTGTTTTTAGTCACGATACAGACTTTGGCTCGGGAACATTAATTGCTTTCTCATTCTTTTTGCTTTCTTGGTTATGGACTTGCATATGCTTCCGCAGAAGCCTTGTCTAAAGGGAACCATATTAGGTCAATATGACTCCTAAATGTGGTCTCAAGTTTTGTTAATTCAGAGGCCTTATTTATGTTTGTTACAGAAGTCTAATGATTACATTCTTCTTGGGTTTCTTACGTACTCTGCTTAAAGCTACAGTTTTCACTTCACTTTTCCACTGAGAGAACACAAGTAAATCTCTAATGAGGAAAATAAAAGCAGCATTGCAAAACAAGGGATATGATGGCTTAAATGTTATTGGGTTCTGATTTGGTAAGTTATGTATAACAGATGGATATTTCAATGGTTGTGCCCTGAAAACATAAGTTTTACGCCATGTTCCCTGCTAATGCAAGTTTTTAGCTTCTTCCTTCCTGATTTACTCAGCAAAATAGTAGGGGTTGGTTTGTGTTCTACAAAAGTTGGCGGTGCATTAGATCGGAAGAGCTTCATCCACAAATCTCTTAATTGATTATTATTTTTGTTATAGTCTATTCGTATTGATATATCTATCTCAGTCAGGAGTTCATCTTGTTTGTGGAATAGTGAAGGATGTTCAATCTGAAAAGATTATTCTTAGTGATGACACGGAAATTCCATATGGTCTCCTAGTGTGGTCTACAGGGGTTGGCCCCTCGGCATTTGTGAAATCCCTGAATATTCCCAAATCACCTGGTGGAAGGTATATATGTCTTCTACCTTGCTATTTGATCATTTATTAGCTACTTTGTTCCACCCAAGTGTTCACTTAGAAACTCTTGACTTCTCAATTACTAAGGAAGGAGCTCTTGGTAACTTCTTCTACTTGCTCCTTTTTTTTTTTTTTTTGGGTTGTTTAGGGGGGTGGGTGCGGTGTCCACATTGAGTGCGATGCACGGATATATGTAAGCTCTGCAAGTACTTGTAGAGTTTGGAATGCACATCAGAAGTGTTGTCCAGTTTTTTTCGTCTGTGTGTGAATCACTTGCAGTCCTGCAGATCACTTTCCTGTGTTATTTCGTTGATCTCGCCTCCACCCTTTATTCCTCTCATTTTATTGTGGTTTCTTCATTACTCCAAAGCTTTGTAGTTATAGCATCTACCTGCGTGCTTGCTTCATCTATAAATGAATAATTTTTGTCATCATCTATAAATGAATAATTTTTTATAAGGTTGAATACTGTGATTTACTGTTTCTTATGGTGAATTCATATCTTGTCATCACTTTTTAGTTCATTTCATTTTACTTAGATGATTTCTTCATTACTAAATTTCTCGTTGTCACCTCATCTCAGTTTCTGAGATGGTCTGTCATATGTAATTTCATTTTTCTTGCTGAAATCTGTTTCACTGTGGTCAACTGATCATTTCAGTGGCCCTCCCTGAATGTGACTACCTACAATGTTATTGCAGGATTGGAATTGATGAATGGTTACGGGTGCCTTCTGTGCAAGATGTTTTTGCAATTGGTGACTGGTGGATTTCTTGAAAGTACAGGAAAGCCTGTTCTTCCAGCCCTTGCCCAGGCAAGTTATGGAATACATAGTGTTGTCCTGTTAGTTACTGGACTCTTGAAGTCTCAAATTCATTTTATACAAGGTCGTTGTCAGCTGTCTTGCTGAGTAATGACTTTCTATGATGAGATGTATGTGATTATGCATGTGAAAATGACCACAATATCTTCATTCAGATAATAAAATTAATTTTCTCTTTTGTTATTTATTTTCAGAGCATCAGGTAACTGGATCAGATAGGTAAACCACCCAAAATAATAACAACAACAACAACAACAACAACAAATAAAAATAAAATTCCAGGTCTTTGATTGGTCTTGGATCAGATAACCACAAGTGCATTATTCTGAAAGATATACTGATTTGATTTGTGTTTAATGTTAACTTCTAGTCCTAAGTCAAATGGTTTCTATCAGGTTGCAGAGCGGCAGGGGAGATATTTGGCCAAATTGTTAAACCGTATAGGAAAAGCCGGTGGAGGGCATGCTAATGCTGCAAAAGAAATAGACTTTGGGAGTCCATTTGTCTATAGGCACTTGGGAAGCATGGCAACCATTGGGAGTTACAAGGCCCTTGTGGACCTCAGGCAGAGCAAGGTATCTGTGTTATATATTTCTCTAGCTGTTTTAAACCTGCTAGAGGCAAGGCAACTCAGTTATTAATATTCTGTAACAGGAGGCAAAAGGTCTATCAGTAGCAGGATTTATTAGCTGGTTTATTTGGCGGTCGGCATATCTAACTCGTGTCATAAGCTGGAGGAACAGATTTTATGTGGCCATCAACTGGCTGACTACTTTTGTGTTTGGTCGTGATATAAGCCGGATATAGACAAGTTAATCGGTGACTTGTGTGTCAAGAATGCACATCTCGATTTCTTAAGAGGTACAGGTAAACACTGGAATCTAGTTTCCTGTTATATTTGAGCTTTTAAGCTGGCGCCACTATTGCAGGTCTTGGTGATGAGACTTCCTGATGAGATCACCGGGATAATATTCATAATCACGTATTTCATTTCAGGCCACGTCAACGATGAGTATTTTACCATTCGGAATTGGACATGGCACCCCTCCCCCCCTTTTCCATTAGTTATCCCCTTTGAAATTGTCAATTATTAGCTCTGTTATATGTTGTGTTGTTGAATTATGTACATGATAAAGTGATGGAAGGTTACTAAGGACGAACCACCATGTAGCCAATGTTTAAATAATTGCAAAATTTCAATATAAAGGAAGCAATTCAAGTTCGATGAATTTTTTAGGTTAACTTTCAAAAAAAAAAAAAAAAAAAAATTAAAGCTCAAATAATAAAATTGCAACATGTCGATAAAATAAAAGGAAACATTTGAAGTTCGGTGGATTTTTCAGGGTCACCTCCTTTTGTGATTGACTGTCATATGCTATTTTATTAAAATGTAACAACAAAAAAAATTAAGCACATTGGATGCACTTGCAAAAGAATAATGTACATATTCTGACTAGAAATTGATCTGTAACTTAGTTGAGTTGGATACTCCTCCTTGTCTCAAATATATGGTCCATTTTTCCTTTTTAAATTGCTTCAAATATTAGTCTTATTTCTATATTTAGAATTCTAATTTTTATTACTTTAATAACCTACAGTTATTTAATATTTAGTTATAACTATCAAGTTTGATTCTATTTTATTAAATTGGAGTAAATTAAGGGCACTAGCTACAGATTGTATCGTTTTCAATACAATTCTAATATTTGTGGAAAAACAAAGTGGATCATATATTTAGACGAAACGAGTATTAAGTAAATGAAGGTCTCCATATAGTATTTATAATTATATCTACATATCTATCAATATAAAAATAGCCCTACTCGCAAAAATAGCTCTTAATGTTTCCTGACTTTATAATAATACTTAAAATTTAAAGTTATCCAACCCCCCCCCCCAAAAAAATAGTTTAACAATTCGTTTATAGTATATTCAAGATAACAATTTTATTTTGCTTATACGCATACACGTTATTATGCATGCGGGTGTATGCGTCAAATATTTAAGCTACAAACACTCTAAACTTACAGCCTAAATGTGTGTCATGTGTTATATGCATATATAATAATATGCATACGTGGGCAAAATAAAATCTTTGGTATTCAAAAGGGGCTGTTATTATGGCTTAATTTCACTACCAAATACTAATGCTATAGTTAAAACAGTGATGTCTCCTGCACCATGTCATGGAGCAGGATGGTCTATAAATGTCAAGATCTAAATAACGAGAGAGAAATTATTAGGAAAGAAAATCCAATTTAGGCTAATAATAAAATGTCAAGATTCCAATTATTATGAGGATGAGATTATTAGAAGAGAAGAATCAGTTTCTACAAAAATGATCTAAGCATCAGCCGTTCAAATTTAACCAATGAAAAATACTCATGCTCACATCAACAGTTGACATTTTATAGCATTAACCGTCTGACGCTAAAAGAGGATTGTCGATTTAGCATCGCAGATTTACAACATTCAAATTTCAGATCCCCATTGTTCTTTTTGCCACCAACTTTTACAAATTCTTCAACCCGACAGGTTGCACAAAAATTGACCGCTCGGAGGTCGTTGGAACATCATTCTTTTTTCCACTGACAATTCAAACTGCTTGCCCCCACTCCCCAATTCAAATCTCACTTTTCCTTCGACTTTCCACATAATCACCCTTCTTTTTCCCCCGCAACCCCAAAGAATTCAACACTCCCTGCAGGCTTTCTGCCTTTATTCTTTTCTTCTTTCCTCAATAATTGTGATTCAAACTTCTCCTTGCATTGCTCAACTAGATGAGGCCCTCGTCCTTCTTTTCATCCTTGTCTTCATCTTCTTCAGCCACAGCCACGACCACCTCGTCCAATGGCAGCACATTCAGTTCCAAGAATGGCAGTGCAGCAGGGTGTTTCACCAGAGTGTTGCGCCGTCTTCTTTGTCTCAGGAGTCTTCCCACTTACCCTTGTGATCATTTCAATGAGGAGGAAATCGAGACTTCACAGAATGTGGAAGCGAACAACATCGGTGCTTTCAACACACCAGTAGTGGCTAGGCTGATGGGATTAGAAGCACCACCGAATATTATACAGAAGACTCCCAATTCAATGGGCCGAAGCCAGTCGATGAATTCAATACATTCATTGACAACACTGAAGTAGATACAAGGGAGACGGGTCAAGAGCTTTCGTGAGATTCCAAGTTATCTGGACCTAGAAGATGAAAGCTTTTTCATTATTAGCTTTGAAAATGTAGGTAAAGGAAGGAAATCGGACATGAATTCCGGTGATGCGAAGCAGAAAAGAAGAGCTCCTAGCAAGAACAAAGGAAGAGACAATGTGCAGGAACAGCAGAATAAAGAAACTAGAGAAGCATCAATACGCCAACAGCAAGGTGACTTGATCAGTTCTAAAACAATTTATAGCAATCATAAGATCAGGGATTCAAGTAATGTCATTAAGAATTCCTGTGAAAAGTCGTTTGTCATCTTTGAGCTAGTCAAACCTGATCACAAGGGAAAAGGAGGAAGAAGAAAAAGAAAGAAGAAAACTAGACTGGAGGTAGATAAATTGGAGACACAGACAAGCCCGAATTCAATTCTTGATTTCACAGAATCCCCACCTGAACCTGATCCAGACTCCCCTGATTCAGGTAAGAAGTCCTGTTTACATTTACGAGCTATTACAATGCTTTAATATAACTCACTTTGAATTTAACTATATTTAGGATCGTTGGACGCAGAAGCTTCAAGGTCGGTAAATTCAAAATCCCCGAGGACATTATCAAAACTTGAGGGTCACAGAAAGACAGAGAAAAACAGGTTGATAAGGGATGATTATGATCATAAGAGAAGTAAAGGCAAGTGGGATGAAATCTGTCAACTAGTTGAAAGGGAGACGTTACAATCCAATTGGACATTCAACGAAATATCAAAGGCTTATGATTTCAAAGAGATCTGCAAGTATTTGGCTCAAGAAACTCTAGATCAAATTTTGGCCGACCTACTCAACAATTTATTGGAAATCCCTATGAAATGTTTTGATCCACCACCTTAACATTTATGTATTTTCTTTTCAATGAATTTGCCGTATGAGATACATCATATTACATGATTTCAATTAAAGGCAAAAATTTAAGTCTCTGTTCATTCTTCAGCAAACATATACCAGTAAGTCTGCTCGTATACTATCCTCCTGAATAAAATATCAATGGAGGTAGCTTTGTATTTAATATTCCAGAGAAGAATTATCTGTATAAAGCTACAGTGTCAAAAGTTCATGAGAGAGGTTTTCTGAAGCATTTGCAGCAAAAATTAAGAGTATTATACATTCATACAAGAAATAATACAATCCTCCATTTGCAAAACAAACTTCGGAGATTACTTGTCAAACGAAGGGGTTTTCAAGCTGTTAACTAGTTACATGAATTCATTCATACATGAAGCGTACCTCATCAAATGTCAGTTGATGATTATTCTTTTTGGAAGGCATGCTCCAGAAAACTGCTCTTCCACTGCAAAGCCTTCACAAGCTACTAATTTCATTACAGAGTCAGCAGTTACTTGACATCTCAGTTGGGCTTCTTTTAAACTCGAACAGAGAACCTGTTCGATCCAATCTTCAACTGCATTCTTCCTCTGGCTTAACCAAGCAGCTGCAAGTATTTGAACCATTACTCCTCGATCAATTTCCAGGAAAATATCAGGTCCAACTTCTCTCTGAAATCCAAGGCTGATTAGATTTAAAATTCTCTGGGCCAGAGAGTCAAAATCAAATGGTTTAAAAACCACATTTTCGTCAACATGGTAAAGCAATTCTTTCAACCAGACTTCTGCATATTTGGAGTCACCATCACATTCCTCAATCTCATTATCTTGTTCCATCTCCGCTATTGGCAAATTTAAATCAAGAATGGATCTTGACATTTCACAAGTTCGTTTTGACATCTGAGTATTGATAGACTCATCGTCAACCAACTTCCTTTTATTCACAGAGCACGGGCTCCTGTTTACTTTACATGGGGTAACTAAAACATTTGTAGTTCTGTTTATGTAGTTTCCACTAGTTGACCCAATTAAAATTTGCATTTGAAAATTTTTGGCCTCTGATACCATTTCTTCTGAAAAGTTATATGATACTTCTCCAGGAAACAGATTGTCACGGGTCATTAGGAGCCTTGATGTAAGGACAAAGACCATGTTGTTGATGCTAATTTCCCTCCCACTCGAATCTCGAAATTTACCAATTTTGATGGCTTGAACAGACTATTCTGGACCAAGAAATCGGCCCTTTCTATATTTTGAAGAAGTATAACAGAATGTGATCGCTTGCTTAGCTCCTCAGCAATGTAATCAACAACCATCTTCCTGCCAAACTTCAAATCATAACATTTTGTATCTAGGTGATCAAAGATAGAGTTACCAGCTTTAATCTCAACTTGAGACTCCAGATCTATAGATAGCAAGTTTTCCTTCCTACCAAATATTGTCTCAGTAAGAGCTGCAGCAATTTTTCTCTTCCCCACTTTATCAGGTCCCAGAAAGCTGAGCCAAACATTTCTTTTATCTGAGCCATGAATGATTCCATTTTCATTTAGGCAACGTGACAGAGTTTGACTAATAGTTTGAATGGCTTCAACCTGCCAGTAGACATTTTCAACAAGAATTGTCCATGGGTACTCGAGGTCTTTTCCACTGATTGGCTTTTCCAGTTGATGATAGGAAATGGATGAGAATTGCGCAACTTGATGGGAGGCATTCTTGCTAGTTCTAGACGATCCAGATAAGTACTGGATACAATTATAATGGTCTTTCGTGTTGGAGTCTCTTTGTTCTTCCTCAGCACATGCATAAAGCTTCCGATCTGCCCCAAATCCGTGGTGACTGGAGTAACAGAGGGAGATATACAATCAATAGACAGATTCAAATTATGCTGAGCACAGGAGGGACTGTGCAGAGCATTCATCTCTAGCTGGCGAGTCTTCCAACCTCCCAATGACAGTTCAGCTTTTGAACTGGTATTGATATCTGATGCAACAGGTTTGAGCTTGTTCTCCAAATCCAAAGCAATTTGAGGACATTGATTGGTAACACTGCCCTCATCCGACAATGTACCTGCACTAGTGCTCTCCTTCAAGATAGAAACCACCTGAGACGGCTGATTGACAAAAATTTGTGACCTTTGTGGAATATCTTCCTGAAATGAATGAGTGCAATGAAGACGTTGGCATATGTCACTCCATTTACTCTGCAGTCCCATAACTCCGGCATCCAATACCATTTTGTCACCTTTGGCCTGCACTGAAATGACAAAGGACATGTTTACCAAACTATTTCACCAACTGCTCACAAGCATAGTTTCTAGTGGTGTGAGAAGCTTCATTAAGCAAGTTCAAGGAATATAGGATTAAAAATAGTGATAAACCTCTACAACATCCCGACTGTTGCTTGGGTAATGTTCAGCTATTTGCAGACAAGAAGATAGATTTTCAGATTGCTGACCTACGACAGAATCAGAGCATCCTTCCTTCAGAACTGAAACTTCTTGCTCGCACTTTTCCTTGCACAAGTTGCAGAGAGTTGAGGACTGAGTTGTGAATGGAGGTCCACAATCAGATGGCAAGGAAAAGAATCCGCCAAAAGGAACAAATGAGCCCATCAAGCTGCAATTATATCATTAGCATGCAATCATAAGTCCAAAAAAGTCACAAGGCAAAATGTAAAATTGATGCCCTAGGGTGAATAAAATATTTTTTATGGCCAACGACCAAGTTAGTATGCATAAAATGAAATGAAATCTTTGTTTCAAACATTGAGATAAAAAAAAATGAAATTTACAAACAGAGTGTGGTTACAACTTAAAAACCATGTTCTCGAAAGTAAAAATTTACACATTATTGTTCCAAGAGAGTTATCCTAACACTTGTTAATAAACTTAACATACTATAATTTAGAAAATTATGTTTTTTATACTTCCATTTAATTGCAAGAAGGAATAAATGACTTTGAAAGTTTTTGCTGGAAATGGGGGGTAAGTGATTTTTAATTGATTTGATTGTGCACATTGTTACCCGGTTCCATTCATACAAGAAATGAGACAAGAATCTAAGGCTCTTATAGTTATATCATCTTTCATACTCCCGCTCATCAGCTTTCCACAGATTAGCATCTAGATTAAACTTAAACCTGAAAGCGTTATCCAAATACTTCAGGTTAAGTAGTAAGAAGAGAATAACAAGAGATTAAATGACTAAATAATTTGTCTATCTGAAATTCACAGCAAAAATGGGAAAAAAAAAAAGAAAAGAAAAAAAAACAAGAAGAAATTTGTGCAAGGATAAATTCAGACTTCTTAAGTCTAATTGTCAGTATTACCAACTTGAGTTCTGAGCCTGCCACAGGCATGTGCTAGCCTGGCTCTCAATAAAAAGAAAAAATATAAAGAAACCAGTACAGACATGCCCATATGACCTTTTACCAATCACATGACCAACTCTTAAAAAATTAATCCTTCATCCCATTAGATGTGGTTACCAACACTGGCACCCACAATCCCATATTAATTACTCTCAGAGTAAGCTATAAATGGCAACAATGAGTTCGCCAGTAAGAAATCGGAACGAAATACATTTTCACAGCTCACCTGGACTTGGAGCTCACACCTTCAACAGAAGGAGGTCTGGCAGAAGTGATAGGCAGCAGATGCAAATCCCAGTCTGTCTCGATGGAAGAAAACCGGGCTAAAAGTTTCTTATAACTATCATCATCTGCCACAGCTCCAATCAACCACAACTTCCCACATGATATACTTAGTAATCTTTTCAATTCAGAAACCATGTAGTTAGCAGCATCCACTGACTCAACCTCCAATAATGCACCCAAGTCTCCATAGTTCAGAATTATACCAGGCCCTTCACATTTCGCCATCCTGTCTTCCAATTGTTTAAACTTCAGCCTGATCACGTCTTCACTGAAACCTCCATTAGCAAACTCAGAAATCTCATTTTCAATAGAAATCACACTCAAACCATAAATTTCTCTGGGCAAGATTTCATCTTTACCCCTCTGCAAATGCTCTGTAAAATTTTTAAGTGCAGCAATAGCACTTACCCCAATCAACAGTGGATTTCTCAAGCTGTCCTTCACAAGAATCTCTCCTACTCTTCTCAAATTAACATCAAAGTTTCCTACAACCCCCCGAAATGGAAAATTAAATCCGCGCTTATTTAACTCTAAATCACTGAAGTTCCCCGAGAAAAATGGTGGGCACCGTGTTCTTGTAAAACCAGCACTTGTAGGGGGACTTAGAATGGCCAATTTTACGTCGGTGCTCCGGAAACCAGCTTCACCAAAGACACGGCTCACGATCGGGTCATCCAAAATGGACAATACGAAATGCTTCATTTCGACTTTCACAGCAGAAATCGACGGCACACACGAACTCTGAGAATTCAACTGCTGATACAAATGGAACGTCTCGGGGATGTCGCCGTTGATTAGCTTGGGATCTCTTAATTGCAGCCATTAGAGAGTTCGAAACCGGCGGCCCATCAGGAGCTCCTTTAGACGACGGAAGACGATCGAGCGAGACGCCGACACCTAGTTAGAGAGCTCGGAACTGCAGGCGTGGAGAGAAGGCGGCGCCGTGAACACGCCTCCCGCAGAACCGAGGAAGGAAGGGCAAATAGAGCAGACAGAACATGTAAAGAGGTGGTCTGCGCGTGGCTCCGCCGCTTTGCCACCGAAACCGCGTCGTCCAGTGCACGGGCCGCCTCCTCCGTTAGACACCGCCGGGGAGTGCTCACCGGCGTCGGCATCGCCGGCGAGGGAAGCTATTAAAAAGACCTTTTCCAACCGTTTATATAAAACAATAATATACCTAAATCCGCGTGTTGTATATTTCTATATCTGGTAAATAAGTAATAATATAAAACCTTAACAAGACTAAAAATTTGTTCTTTTTGTGCTTTTATGCATTTAATTTAAGACATTCAAGTTATTTTCCTGCGTGCTTAAAAGTTACTATTTTATTTAAGTAATTTAAAAATAAATGTAGCTTATAGTATTAGGTAAGGTGAAGAGAAAATGTGGTACAAAATGAGATAAGGAAGAAGGCAGATTGAAATTTAAGATCATAGAGAGAATTTTTGTTAATGGTGGTATGTCCGATGCTTGGAAAGACAGGCAATGGATATTAGACAAATGGCGGACATTGATTATAATAAATTTCAAATAAAAAGTTAAATATATTCTTATTCTCTCTGGGGATGGTTATGGTAAATACGGTTTTACCCTTTTTACCCCTAGTCATGCGTCGCGTAACCTCGGCATCTGCGCGTGGCTCCGCCGCAGTTTCGCCTGCGTCGTCCCCTGCACGTGCCTCCTCCTCCATTAGACACCTCTGGGTAGTGTTCACTGACGTCATCATTTAATATAAGTGTGTCATATAAAAATATTACTTAATAATGTCATTTTTTTATGTCTCCTGAATCTTTCAATGAGATAAGGAAGGAGACAGATTGAAATTTAAGATAGGAGGAAAGAGAATTTTTGTTGATGGGGTTGGGTCGGAGGCTTGGAAAGACAGGCATTGGATAATAAACAAATGGTGGACATTGATTATGATAAATGGCAAATAAAAAGTTAGGATGGGTTTTATTGCATATATTTTCTATAGAAAATATTAATATTTTATTTAAATTTTAATTTTTACATACTTGATTAACAAGTAGAAATGAAATTTAAATTTCATAATATAATTTTATTAAACATAATTTTTTTTTCATTTTCTCTATAAATCAATTCCCATCCTCCCCTAACTAAAATGTTTCTCATAAAAAATATTTTTTTTTCTATTTTTTCATATCAAACACACTCTTAAAATATATTCTTATTTCTGACTAAAAATAAGTCTAACTGCAGGTTAGCGATGTCCTAGGGTCTGCTAGGGTAGTTATTTGTCGGTTGCTTGATGGTTCTCACCAAGCACACACGTTTGCCGGACTTGTTTTCTGATCGCAACGGCGGGATTCTGATCGGGGAGTTTGTCTACACACGACTGTTCTCTTTGTTCACAGCATGGATATGCCTGTTGAACTTTCTTCCTTTTACTCGAAACTGAAACTGGACGACGAAGAAGACGGTCCTCTCATTTCCATGTCTCAATCAGATTATGCTGAAAGGTTGTCCAATCTGGATAGGCGTCTTGTGCGGAAAATCTGGGGATCAAAGGCAGTGAATAAGGAAGGGTTATCAAATATCATACGTACCATTTGGAAAACTACCGGCCCAGTAAGAGTTGAAATACTGAAAATGCCAATATTTTGTCTCTTTGTTTTTTCTTCTGTTGAGGATCATTGACGTGTTTTGGAGACTGACCTTGGTCTTTTAGTAAACAACTTATGTCTTTAGCCAAACTCCATGGTGTTGGGGACACTTCGAAGGCGGCATTTCATCTTGTTCCTTTTTGGGTTCAGATTCTTCGGGTGCCTTTGGCGTTCAGGACAGTGTCTTGGGCTCAAAAGTGGGGTACTAACGCAGAAGAAGTCTTAGCAGTTGATTTGGATTCCCCTATGGTGAGAGTTAGAGTTCTTGTTGACATTACAAAGCTGCTAAAATGAGGGATTCCCCTTCTATTAGAAGAGAATCAAGCAGAATGGAATTTCAAGGTCCGGTATGAGAGACTTCTCGAGTTTTGTTTTGGTTGTGGTACCGTCGAACATTAGCTTCATGAGTGTGCGGATTTCAAGAAATATGCAAGCATTCCATCTGATGAAAGGCGATATGGAGAATGGTTGAAGGGTAACCTCCTTCACCTCCTCTTGTCGACGCGCGACCAAGCATTCCTATTATCTCTCCGATACATCTCATGTGAACAAGTCTTCTATTCCGACCACTGTGGGCAGCATTCTGCCAATGCATGTCATCAAGACGAATTTGGGTCTATGGAGGCTGGAGAGGACAAAATGAAAGGGCTGTTGGTTGTTGAACCGGGCCCTCCTTCTTTGAACAAGAAGAAGACGTCTGTTTGAACCCTTAAGGAAATTAAATCGAAGCCTGATATGGGTGGGTCAAAGCGGAAGGCAATTATGGGGACTCTAGCCTATTTGATATAGATATTGTTGATGACACTCTGGGACTGGTTGAAGCTGGCAGCTTTCCTATGTTGGATATGGGGGGAAGTCTCAATGATCGTGGCAAGAGACGATGTTTGCAAGAGGGCAAAACTCTCCAATACATTGATCAACTGGTGAACCCTGCTAAGCAGGTCGCTAGACACCATGAGTTGTATCTATTGGAATGTACATGGTGCGGGGAGCCCTGTTACATTCGATGCATTGCGAAGTCATTTTCGTTCTTTTTCCGCGGGTCTTTTTTTTTTGGCAGAGACAAGGCTTTTTGGCACGAATGCTACTAATTATCGCCATAGACTTGGCTTTTCCAATGGGTTGCATGTGGATTGTATCGGGCGTAGTGGAAGGCTGATGTTGTTATGGAATGATTGCCTCAATATAACTATTTTATCATATCCTCTAGGTCATATTGATGCTACTGTTGAAGATGAGGATGGGAATCGTTGGCAGTTTACTGGCTTTTATGGGAATCCAAGAAGAGAGTTACGTAGGGTGTCATGGGATTTACTAAGACGGCTCAGACCGTTGAATAACTATCCTTGGATTTGTGGCGGCGATTTCAATGAGATATTCTCTCTACATGACAAATGTGGCGGAGACAATGGTATGATTTAAGTCAATGGAGGAATTCAATAAAGCCCTTCTTGACTGCTTGCTTATGGATATTCCTTTTTCTGGGAATCGACTTATATGGACTAATAAAAGATTTGGAAGCGCTTTTATTCAAGAACGACTTGACCGTTTTGTTTGGGACTCAGGAGCAGAGAATCTGTTTCCTAATGCTTTGGTTGAGCATTTAGAATTTATTGGGTCTGATCATAGGCCTCTACTAATTGTGCTGAAGCCGGAGGGTGTGCCTAACACTTTACATGGTAGGAGAATGTTTACATTTGAGCCATTCTGGATGAACGAGACGGGGTATGATGATGTGATTGCTAATTGGTGGAATGAGGAAGGGCCGAGACTTGGACAGGGAATATCTTTTACGGCTATTCAACGATCACTTCTCTTATGTGGCACACAGTTAACAACTTGGAGCAAGGAAACTTTTGGGATATGGCGCAGAGATTTAGCTGAGTTAAAGAAGGAAGTGGCATGCCTATATAACCTTCCTGATCCTGGAAATTACATAGACCAAATTTCAGTTTTGGAAGATTAGATTCGTAGGCTAGCTACTTGAGAAGAAATCTATTGGCACCAGAGATCTCGGATGGATTGGCTCCGGGTAGGTGATCATAACACTCATTATTTTTACAAGGCAACGAATAGGAGGGAAAAAATACCATTACAAAGTTGCTGGGGGATAATAATCAGCAATTAATTTCTACCGAAGATATTGTTGCTTGTTTCCAACATTATTTTGAAGCTCTCTTCACAACTACCAACCCTACCGCAGATTATATTGAGAAGGGTACTACGGGTCTCACATCTACGCTGTCAGAACAAGATACACTTTGGTTAGATCAGACTTTCAATAAGGATGAAGTGACTCAGGCTGTCAAGGATTTGGGATCGAATAAGGCACCATGGCCAGACGGTTTTCATGCAACAGGCACCATGGCCAGACGGTTTTCATGCAACCTTTTATCAACGGCATTGGCCATTGTTGGGGGACACTATATCTCAGATTTGTTTGGCATGTCTTAATGAGGGTCTTTCACTTGAGCCAATCAATGCGACTAATCTAGTTCTCATTCCAAAGAAGAATGGATTAAAGCGGGTTATAGATTTTAGGCTTATTAGACTATGCAACGTGCTTTACAAGATTGTCTCTAAGACAATTGCTAATCGGTTGCGACGAGTACTCTCTTTAATCTCAGAGCACCAGAGTGCATTTATCGGTGGATGACATATTACGGATAATGCTATCTTAGCATTTGAGTGCATCCACTCGCTGTTGAAGAAGCATAATGGTACGAGAGGTTTTTTGGCCCTTAAGATGGATTTAAGCAAAGCATATGACCGGGTTGAATGTGTTTTTCTCATTGAAGTTATGCGGAAAATGGTTTTCTCAGCTAAATGGTAGATGTTGGTATTAAATTGTATAAGCACTCCTAGTTTTTCTTTGCTTATCAATGGTACAGTGATGGAAAACTTTAAATCATCAAGAGGCTTACGGCAAGGATGCCCTCTTTCTCCGTATCTCTTCCTTTTGGTGGCCGAAGCTTTATCTGGTTTGATTAGTAAGGCGGAGAGAGAATGAGCTCTTATGGGTATCAGTTGTTCTAGAGATTCCCCTCGCATTAGTCACCCCCTGTTTGCTGATGATTCTCTCATTTTTCTCTCATTAGACATTCTCAGTTGTCTTGGTACACCTGAACAAAACGGAGTCGCTAAAAGAAAGAATCGTCATATAGTTGAAACAAGTTTAACGATGATGTTTCATGCAAATTTGCCATTATCATTATGGACTGAATGCTTTCTTGCGGCTACATATTTAATCAACAGGATGCCATTTTCTGTGTTACTCAATAAAACTCCATACTCCATATTGTATAAAAGAGAACCAGATTATAGTGGTTTGAGGGTGGTAGGATGTCTATGTTTCCCTTCTCTCCGTCATAAAGGAGGCAATGAGTTCACCAAGAAAACTTATCCATGTGTGTTTATCGGTTATAGTCCCATTCACAAGGGCTACCGATGTTTAGATCCAAGAACAAAGAGAGTATACATTTCAATTCATTTTTTATTTGTTGTGGGAAAGTTTTTTTTCAAGCCATCTCAACCTGAGTTGATTTCTTCTTCACCAAATATAGTAGAATTTCCTTCTTTGGATGAATCTGTCGGAACCTCAAATGATATTTCTTCACCAACGTCTACTTCTGAGTTCCAAGATAATGCTCTTCAACCATATTCAAGAACCATACTTTGTTGCAATGAAGATGCACATGTCGGACAGCAAGAAACGTGTAGTGTCCCAGAAAATCAAAATGAGAATGCTCATTCAGATGGGTGTTCAGCAAGAAGTGAAAAAAAAAAATGAAACTTTCCCTCAAAAAAAAAAAAAAAAATATATATATATATATTCTTATTTTTTTCAATAATCATTATACTAGTTGTAGTAAATACAGTTATACTCTTTTTTTCCCCTCCTTCCTGGTCATGTGACGTTACGTGTAACCTTGGCATCTCAAGTTCTCTACTTGACCATTGAACGGACCAAAAGTGTGGAAAGAAATTTGAGTTGGTGTCAATTAGGGTTGAGCGTCGGTCGGGTCCGGTCGGGTCGGGTCGGGGTTTGGGCCCAACCCGAACCCGAACCGACAAATTTCGGGTTTCAGATTCAGAAATCGAGCCAACCTTGTTTGGTGAGTCAACCCGACTAGACCCGAGTTGACTCGGATTGAGTCGGGTTGACTCGGTTTGACTCGGTTCACCGGTTGGGCCGGCCATATACCGGCCCAAATCGCAATGCGGCCTAAGTTCCTAAAAAATTCTTAAAAAGCCAATTTTTTAGTGTTTTGAGTGTAATTGTTAAAAGAAAAAACAAATTAATAATAAAAAATGAAAACGTTGTGACTTTAAAACGAAAAAGAATAAAAATTGGTAAAAAAAAAATCACCGAGTTGACCGAGTCGGGTTAAGCGGGTTGACTCGGGTTGCACCGAGTCAACCCGAAACCCGACTCGACCCGGTCGGGTCCCTTCTACCCCAA
>CAVNYN010269685.1:0-17741 GCA_963692815.1 Nyctanthes arbor-tristis
GAATAAAATTGGGTTAATCGAAAACAGCCAAGTCATATGGAGCCCGATTCCGCTGTATAGAAAAACTATCAAACACACACTTCTAAACGTTTGTATAAAAAAAAAAAGGATGAGCCTCCAACGCCACCAATTGCAGGCGAGTAGTCCACCACAAACACAACTTTTCCATACAGGCTCCGTTATAAAACCCGCATGCTTATTACTTTTCCCCACATGTGCAAAACACTAGATCTCATTATTTTTCCCCTCAAATCAAGTATTACCGTGTAAGCATGTGAGCTAAACAAATAAAACTCATGTTAACTCCATAGAAAATTAATTATAAATGCCTCTAATTATCACCGATAATAGTGCTTCTTGTAAAACTCATTGTTAGTGAGATTTTCTAAGATCAGTTATTGTTTTCATCTTTATAACTCGAATAATAATAATAATAATAATAATAATAATAATAATAATAATAATAATAATAATAATAATGCTGTTGTCAGTTAAGTTCACATCCAAATAGCAGAGGAACAGCTGAGTAAAGTTGCCAAAAATGGAAAAAATGAACATGAAAGGCGTAAATATCAGGCTCATTGTGCAATCAGAAGATTCAAGAACAAAACTGGGGACAAAACTGCTTTTGGCAAGTTAGATTCGCCATAAACACCTCAAGTTCTTGATACCACTCAGCAATTTTGTGTGATATCGGAGAAAGCTGAAGTTAGCAGCTGTAAACAGTAGATATGCAATTTTGGGACCATATCACGTTCGCTATCACAAGAATCACCTTTTAGACAATTGGTTGATGTACGACAAACATTTGATTGATTAATCATTGTCGGTCCGTTTTAACCTGCTCAGAAAACGCAATCAGATAAAAACAAAATAAAATAAACTTGAGAATTTGCCCATTAAGCCCTTGTTTGATACTCTTTAACAAAACACATTATAATCTCATTTACCACTGATTTGACTATTGATTTGATAACTACTTATTTATAACCACAAATTTCAAACTTTTATTAAATCTACATCACTCATTTCACCTCTTTATAATTTCTCTTTATAAATCAACTACCATAAATTAAATCAAACATCCCCTAAATCTTTTCTATATAGTATGTAGTATGTATTGTCCTCTTTTTTATAGTTCGAACTTTGAATTGATTCATGCCTCCATTTGTTTTTATGATTCTAAGTATGGTACAGGGGTCATCCTGAAGTTTTTTATAATTTTTTCCCCCAAAGAATCATATACTATTTTGAGTGTTTTCAACCTTCCATTCTAGGTTGGAATCGTTTAGGATATGTAGAATGAAATAATAAAAAAAATACTGCCTATGTCCCACAAATATAAGCTTGTTTTTCTTTTCTGTATGTCTCAAATATATAGGCTTGTTTCTTTTATTAAGGAGATTAATTTACATTGCTTCACTAAGTGTTATCCATTTTTAATACTTAGTTATAACTAACCATCAATTTTAAATTTTACTCGTTAAATAAGGGTAAATTAGGTATATAGTTTACAAAATGCATCTTTCCAATACAATTATTAATCCTTGTGAAAATTGAAAGAAGCCTAAATAAATGGGTCGGATGGAACAATAATAAACAGATTAGTTGGCAGAACAGAAAACTCATCTGCCTCAATCTTTTTGGGCTACTTATAAATGTTCCGCACATTGAATTTAGAGACTAATTCTGTATGATCTCTATTACATATTTATAACTAGAGTACGTGATCTCAGTAGCTATTCACCTTGATTTCCAAGATTGACATGCAACAGCCTTTGCTCGCCACAGTTGGGGACGACACCGTCTTGAATCCCATTTTTGCCTTCGGTCTTCCAAATTACAATTTACATAATCTCAAAACAACAAATCCCATTCTAGAATATCTTACGGCAAAACCTATGTCCCAATATTAGGATTTACAATTGATCTATTTGAAATGCCATAAATTGAATTTACAGACCTGATGTAAAACATAATTCAGGATTACAAACCAACAACCAAGCCACAAATAATTGCATAAAACCATAAATTAAATGAATCCAATGATACATATAAACATCCATGAAAACCTACGCATTGCTCGAAAATATAAAACATGCATTCCTATGGTCGTGTCAATTCTAATATTGGAATAAAGATCCAAACGCGCTTTGATACCAATTGTTGGAAAACAAGAAAGGAATAGCAATAGTTTCAAAAAATTATTTCCTTTAAAGAAGATCAATCTGGATGTTTAATTTAATATAAGAATATCACAATTAATTGTCTAGAGAGAAAGTAGCGAAATATATCTTTAGTAAGCAATTAATCCCAAGAACAATATACAAGAACTAATAGCTCCAAAACCTTGAATCTTCTTTGGAATGCTCTTAAGTCTTGGATTACAATGGCGAGTGGGCGTCAGTAGGAATTCTCCCAAAAACCTGACACAAGAGCTAAACCACAAAGAATTAATTGTCTACAAGAATATCGAACGGGGTGCGGCTCTTCCTGAGATGAGAAATAAGGCCACCCTTTCCCTTATTTATAGGAAAAAAAACTGGGCTCTTTCATGTCTTGCAATAGAAGAGATTCAATTCCTAGTAGATTTATGCAAACCCTATAACTCTTTTCCAAGTAATTCCATAACTTTGAAGAAGCTTCTAGGCTTCCAATAATTAATTAAATTTAGTTAAACTGATCCAAACTATCTGATTTAATTATTAATAATTCGTACACTCCATTAACGGCGAATTATTGCAACTTCTAATTATATAAATAATCACGGAAACTAAAATAAATAATCCCGCAATTAATTATCCTCTTGACATATCAATCTAACATTTGGTCTGCGTTTTATGATCTAATAATTAATTAGGCATACATATGACTGTATTACGTAATTAATTATACATTTTGTTTAATTCTCAATCACCACTGCTATGATTTCTATTTAGCAAGGTCCGCTAAATACTAACCTTAGATTCTTGAAATCATACTTGCAGAAGATTAATTTAGGCAGATCATTTAACTCTTTATTGAAGAGCAATGGATTCCTCTCTCAATATGTTTTCCATTAATTGGTTCCCAACATGAAGAGTGTATTGACCAAATATTTATTCAGTCACACCCATAGCATACCTAAGCTTCTTAGGATTGCTTCAAAATAGAACCTACCGGAGACAGATTTAGACAAGCCATATGAAAGTCAAGTGGAACTTTAATTCACGGTCACTGTCGTGCTTCAAAATTAAATTCACACAATAGTTCAGTCCAATATACTTATCTCGAGGTATATCAATTTTACCACTCACAAACTCCACCAGTCGCGACCATCAAGATAAACCGCCTATATACTTAATTAAGTTTGAGTGCTAAACAAATGAACCTTAATAGAATAAAGTGTCAACTTCTATTCTTGGTTCAGACTAAATGTTTGTGGCTGAAATATTAACTGCATCTTTTGTACTTCCAAAGTACCCATTTAATATTTTCTTAAAGCAAATAATGACACTTCATTACTGCTCTAAATTAACAAGTTTACAAATAATAAACATCACATTTATTCGACAAATAAATAATTATTTATTTATAATTCAGTCAAATACACTTTATTGGGCACATATCTCGACAGGCACACACATGCCAATTGACTTTAATCAGATGAGCCACTATTGAAAGTGATACAATTGATAGAAGTCTAATGTCATGGACTGGCTAATAAGCTAACATTGCATTTACAATAAGTATGATAGTCAATTTATGCGCTTTTCTTGTAAGATTCATATGGAAGTCGTTTTGAAGATTCTATCCTACTTAAAACATTCTTCGGAAAAAGGTCTACTTTTTTCAAACTACCATCTTTAGTTTGAACATATGTTGATCAGCTGGTTCTATAGATGTTATGTTGAAATTAAACCCTTGCAAGATTTCACAAAGTATGAATTTAATTTCAATGTAAATTGACCAAAACGAGAGCAGAAAAAAATGAGAGGAATGATATGAAAATCTTCTTCTTCTCCAACCAAGGTGGAATTGAATCTTGATCAGGGCTCAGATTATGTAGTGTTAACAGTCACCAAACCAAACAGTCACCAAACCAATTCTTTCCTACCAAGAGCAACCCAAACATCTACCCGAAAACAACGCTTATGGCAACATAAAATATCCAACAAAGGGCACTGTTTTCTCAAGCAAATAACAAAAGGCAATGAAGGGTCGATGGTGAGTCAAAGAGTGAACAAAACCTTCTGTTTAATAGTGGAAAACCAGCCAACAAAGAAAGGAAGGAATCAGTTACAAAAACTTCCAAATTTAAGCCAATTTCAAACATCCAACTAGGGAATGAAATACAAGTTGTCTAGTTACCAACATTAGTTAAAAAGGGCATGCCTGGGCAAGTTTTATAGACCAACTACATATAAGTTGCTACAACTAGACACAACACTCTTGGTCCGGCATCAACTTGGGGCGACACTTTTGACACTATAACATTTTCCAATTAACGGCTTTCGCCTACAGAACAATAAAATTAAACCAAATCCCACAAGTTCATCATTGCCCTAGGTTTATTAAGTAGCAAATACCTAACATTATAGAATGTCAACATTTGGGTACTGCACAATTTTTTGTCAGAATTTAGTGCCTAGAGTGTAGGAAGCAAAATGTGGTGGCTAGATCAAGTGCGGAAGAGTGTTTAGAGAAACGACTCAAGGAATACGTGAAATATTGAGGTTAAAAAATATACTTATAAAAGAACTACAAGTCATTCAGGAAGTCACAATATTGAAGCTATATTGTGACAGAAAAACTACGGAAAAAAATGCTCATATTCCTGTTCAAATTGATAAGATCAAAGTTGTTGAAGTTAATATGCATTTTATCAAGAAGAAGACTGAATGCAAGACAAAATTGTATTTTATTTGTTTCAAGCAGCAATCAATTAGTTGATGTTCATACCAAAGGGCTTCTAAGACCAACTTTCCTTGTTTCTGCGTGTTAGTAAGCACAAAATGATACACTTGTCTAACCAGCCAGGAGGAAGTATGGAAAGGTAAATGTAATTGGTTGCATTAAAATTAGGATAATTATAAGAATTATTTTAAGACCCACGTTAACTAATGCATTGGTTGTATAGTTGATTTGATCCGCATAATAATTAGAGAGGGAGAGGTTTTAATGCATGAATATAGGAGAAATTTTTGGAGGTTGACATGTTTTTCATATTTATAAATTTGGAGTTGTAAGTTGCAACTTCTATCAATAGAACACAAAGATATCATAACAGTAAAAAAGGGAAAAGTATTAGATGAAATATAAATGGAAATTCCACCAATTGCTGGGTAACAAAAATCAGAAAGATCCATTACCTTTAATTAAAGATGGTGCACGCATCGAAGCCAAAGTGCCCAGATGAAACATAAACCGTAATTCCATGCACTGCCATCAAGATTAATAAATAATCAGAACTCTAGCGAGATCAAGTGAATCAGTGAATATGTTTGAAGTGCCATGTTGACAACGGCCATATCTTATAGTATACTTCTATAAATTCTTTAAAACCTTCCTTAAAGCTAGTGCCCCCTTTGTCCAATGAGTACCACCCTGCAAAAAGAAATTCAAGTAACAATTAAATTCAGTTCCCGGTACAATGCTATATTCTTAATTGATACTTTTCACTTTTCAACTCATGAAATTTTGTTTTCATGATAAGAAATGTCTGTATGTCCCTAGTAATAGCTGGAGAAGAAGAATGAAAAGACCCGACAGAAAACAGCAAATAGTTCCCTTAGTGGTCTATCACATGAGAGTTCACTTGTACTACTATCAATAAATGTTCCATTAGTGAAGATTACCTAATTGGGACAAGTAAAGATTACCTAATTGGGACAAGAACATCAAGTAATTTGTTAACTCAAGAAAAATGACACATTTAAGAAAACAATATTCAATTAACAAGAAAAAAGAAAAGAAAAAATTATGCACAGAAAATGAGAAGAAACTCAACAAAGGAAACAAAATGCAGAGCAACAAAGATTACATATCACAACTACAAAAATACAATGGACAAGAAGTGCTGCAGGGTTTACAGAAGCATACCGTGTTAAATTTATTAATTCTTGTAGCCCAAGCAAGAAGCACTTCAATTCATCCACCAATGATCCTTTAAATATTTAAACCATACAAAATTGTGTTTACTTATACAGAAGCATCCATATTCCAAGATCTACAAGGATCAAAATAAGAGAAGATTTAAAGAGTTTGCCAACACTACTATTCTGCAGTAAGACTAGGAAGCCTATACATTGCCGTAGAACTGAAATTTATTTAATTCAGACTTATATGTATTCATTTGTTGAAATCATTGCATGAATTGTAACTATTTCTTTCCTTTCATAATTTGGGAAAGTAGGAAATTATTATTTATTAGAATATACTTGTGATTATATTTTCCTTTTTATGATTGATTTTGTAACTATAAAACTATCATATAATCCTCATCAATAGAACAAGAAATTTTCTTCCATTTCATCTCTAAATCATTATACTTTATCTTCCTAAGTAAGACATTGAAATCTATCTGTTTGTGGAGTAATTGTATTTTGGAACTCAGGTCCTTATAATACGAGAGTTCTGAAGCAAATTTGATCAGCCGTCCCATATATCAAATAAGAGAAACATACCTCAGATGCATAGCCAGGTGTTGCACTTGCAATGGGCTTGGTAAAAGAACTCACTCTCTACATCCTTGGCTGGCGAAACTCATCTCAAAGATAAAAAGAAAAGAAGAAAAAAAATCTGGAAAAGTTAGGTGTGAAGGTGCGTACTCAAGCATACATGTGGATCCGCCCATGATCATCCCGTCTTGTTTTGTTTATGTTGCCATGAGAAGTCTGATGATTTCAAAACCTTTATGAATGACAATTATATTGTTATGTTATGTTTTGCTGGGGTCTTGATAAGGGTCAATCAAGGTCCCAATGCCAATAAACTCTATGTGATGTGGCCGTTATATGAATGATTTGCACACTATTTAACTTAGGCACCATTTGATGAGATATGGGATTCGGTTAGTAAGCGCCCGTTTCTTTGTTTTGACTTGATTATGTGCTATCGAGTTATTGATTCTTCATGAATATTGCGCCTTAATCAAGTACTATGGGATTCTTAACTTGACGCGGCCATGTATTACTGAACTCTTATACACTACATTCTCATAAGTGCCTTCGACTCATGATCCTTTGGTTTGACTCTCGACTTGTTCATTGATTTATTAATATTCGTAGAAACTTAGCTATTCACTGGGTTTCTTTTTAAAACTCACATATTTTCTATATTTCTGTAGAAGAATTAATTGTGGGCTTTTCAAGTTAACCATAAGTGGATGGCAAATTACCTTTGATGGCTTGATGAGTGTGTTCATAGAGATGTCAAAATGCATGGGCCAAATGACACTGGCCTAGCCCACACAACGGCCTGTGCTCAGCCCACTTCACAAAAGCCTAGTCACTGCCGATATTCGGTCAGTGCTGAAGCAACCGGAATTTCTTAATGTATGGACCAGTCCACTCACACAGCCCTTGTAGGCCAGCCCATGCAGGTTATGGTTTGAAAAATTCGGCCCGGTCTAGCTAGGTTAGCTCATATTGAATTGATTTTCTTTCCTTTTTTTTTTTGACAATTATTTTGTTATTAACTAGAAAAAAAGAATAGAAAAATAGAAAGAAAAGTTGAAGAGAAAACTCATAAATTGTATATCAATATGAGAAACAGAGCAACCTATTTATAGATACAAGTCTAGGACTTCAGGGCTATAATAATCATTCACTAAATATAATAATTATTTACAATACTCCCTTTTGAATGACTATTCTATACAATATTTGTCTTATCAAAAATCTCATTTGGGAAAAACGCAGTAGGAAAAATCTATCAAACTAAAGAAAAATAATACAATTAATTCTGATAAACTTTGAAGTGTCTAAGTGCTGCCTCATTGAAACCATACCAGAAAAACCCAATGGGACAAAAACTGATTGAAGGGAAAAGAGTATAGCTACTCCCTTTGATTTCAACCAACAATGGTTCTCATGGTTAGTTTCCCTTATCTCTCCAATATCTTCAATACCTTGAAATATGTTCTGCTTCAGGCAGTGTCAACCCTTCAGAAGTTTTATATTGAGGGTCAGTACCATATATGTCACAGACATTTATTAGACAACTAATATGCTTCGTTAAAACCTTACAAGGAAGAAACCCAGCAAGAAAAAATTTAAGTGAACGAAAAAGAGTACATTATACTTTGGATACATCATTGATGTTGCCTTGTTAAAAACCTTGTTAGGAAAACCCATTGAGACAAAATCTTAGTCAAGGAAAAAAGAATACAACGCATATCTCCCTCATGTTAATTAAAAATGTATACAAGAACTTTAACTTCTTTATATGCTTCATTCAAGAATACCAAATCTAATTATTTTCATATATTGCGAATCGAATGAAACTTCAAGTTTCAATAAGATCCACCACATATTTAATACTCTTTTAGTATAACTATCAATCATTATATTATTGATATTGTAAAAGTCTATAGGATTATCTTTCTATCTTTGCCAATATTCAAATCCAACAATTTTGATGAAATTTGATTCATCATCCTCGCCATTTATTGAGCTCATAAGCATGCATAGTTGACTATTATTTCTTGCTGATTCCATCTGATTTCAGTATAGACATAACTTATCTTGATCTCTTTATTTCAATAATTTCATGTACTTGAGCCTATTTAAGACACTTTTTAATTAATTATGTATGTATACTCTTCTAGAGTATATACGCCTCAATAAGACCCTCACAAACATCTGTTACATATTCTTTTATAGGTATTTATTTTGAAATAAACCATGTCATGCTTCAGGCATGCTATTAATATCTCATATCCTTTTATAGGATTTTATATCAATCTAAATTGGAGCATTTAACTTAGTATATCTATTGGTGACTATGTAGTCAGTAATCTAAAATGTATACTGTCTTGCAAATTTCAAGTTTATATTATACATTGAAACCTTTTACTGTACAAGAAGTCCCTTCATCTTTTGTTGCCAAATTGAAAAATCACACTTCCCATCAAAGACTCTCCATATAGAGCCTAATGATGTCATCTAACCAAACAAGCACAAAACACGCAAGAATAATAATCACTCAAGTAACCACAAGCAAAGTATAAGAAAGTGCACTAAACACAAAGTTTATGCAATGTCTAATCACACTTCCCTATAGTCTGGTTCAAAGAAAGTTGATAATGTAAGCAATCACAAACACACAACACAAAGTAGCTAAGCAACAAAAGCCACCACAACAAGGATGTTTCTCACCAACAAACCTCACACAAATAGCAAGTTTATCACTAGGGGTGGGCGTTCGATCTGCAAAACCTCCAAAACTGACCCGAAACGGGTCGGGTCGGGTCGGTTTCTACAGTAATCGGGTCGGTGGCGGGTTGGGGTAGAAGGGACCCGACCGGGTCGAGTTGGGTTTCGGGTTGACTCGGTGCAACCCGAGTCAACCCGCTTAACCCGACTCGGTCAACTCGGTGATATTTTTTTTTTTTACCAATTTTTATTTTTTTCGTTTTAAGGTCACAACGTTTTCATTCTTTATTATTAGTTTGTTTTTTCTTTTGACAATTTCACTCAAAACACTAAAAAATTGGCTTTTTAAGAATTTTTTAGGAACTTAGGCCGCATTGTGATTTGGGCCGGTATATGGTCGGCCCAACCCGTGAACCGAGTCAACTCGACTCAATCCGAGTCAACTCGGGTCGACTCACCAAACCGGGTCGGCTCGGTTTCTGAAACCCGAAATTTGTCCGGTCGGGTTTGGGTTGGGCCCAACCCGACCCGACCCGGCCGACGCCCACCCCTATTTATCACAGATAATCCAACAAACACATTTAACAAACTCTAATGATCATGGATTAATCTCAAATTAGCCCATAAACAATTCACACAAAGTAAACAAAGGTTCAAGAGTACAATACCGAATTGACCAGTCAATATGGTCCATAAAACAGGAGATGAAGCTCTGAAAATTTCAAATTTCAAATTTTAGATTCGATTTACTCGTCAGAAAAATGCGCAGCCGCCTTCAAAGTTGACCCATTTTCTACGTACCGCTCCGATTTGAAATCTAAAAGCACTGCTAGAATTATCTCATTGAGACAAATAATCTATAACTGGTCCAGTCACCGGACAATTCCACACGCGCCTCTACGTAGGGTAGAGATAGATGGTGCTTCCCGGCCTATCGCCTGCACGGGCCGTCGTCCGACATTTAGTCTTGATTTTCACTAACTCCCTTTGGATCGTCTGAAACATGGACGAACAGCTTCTGATTTTTAGGTGTGTTCGAATTTCGTTGTCTTCTTCAATAAATCCTAGTTTTCCTTACTCCAAGCTTCGAATTTCGAGTGATTTTCAACACAAGGATGTTGTTTCCAAGCTTTGATACCAATTGTTGAACAAAATAAACATCAAGAAATATAAGATAAATAGGAAACTAATTACGCACAAGGCTCAGGTTCAAACTCTACCACAATGAAGCACTAAAATGAGCAACTACCCTAACACAAATGCTCACAAAGAGTGGGAGAGACCAACTAAAGCTATACCACTAAGGTATATCAATATTTCCCTCAATTCAAAAGCTGACACCTCTCAAATGTATAAGACAAATTCTTGTAACTTATATAGAGCTAGGACCAATTCACATGGGCCAGACAATTCTCATGGGCCAAAGAGTAACAAGGCCCACAAAGGCCTAATACTTCAATTTAAACCCGAGACACAAATAAGTGTTGCTTCCAATTCTAGGCTTATTTTCTTAGTGGTCGATAACACTTCAATCCTCGACAACAGCCTATGAAGATGAGTTTGATCATCATTGCCTTGAGATTATTGGATATCCAAATCCCAACAGAAAACAATGTGCAACATAAAACAAAATCAAGAAACATAGATATAGGCTACAAGATTTACCAGAAATTTGCAGTAACATCCACTTCGTTTCATAAACAGCAGTTAGAGAAGATATTTCACATAAAATATGGAAATTAAAATAAAAAGTTCATACAAATATATTTCTTACATTTTAAATTAACACAAAACCATTGTACACTGGCCCAATTATGCATTCTCTACTAGTTTGGACATGAAATGAACATCAGTCACCATAGTAAAGAAGCAATACAACCTCAACAACGAGTCGATCAACCCTTATTGGAAGAGCTTTCTTCAAGCAAAATGTAAAATTTCCAAAGCAAGTATATTCAAATTCAATAGTGGGATGAAATTTGTTCAAATGGCTTGTATTTCATATAAATTTCGCACTCATGCATTAATTGTTTTCAGTTTTAATTAGCTGCTACTATATTTTGGAGTATATGTAACCAATAACCATTGGTTCATTATAGGAAGCTGATTTTGCAACCTAAAATTTTTGTCTCTACTTTTTTGGTTTCTTTCCACACACACATATATATATAATATGTATGTGTGTGTATATATTTACGGATACATATTTACATAATCGCTATTTTATTAATTTTCTATTCTAGTTAATTAGTAGTAGTTTTGTAATTAAATTGGTAGATGATCCTGGTTTTTGTAATTCCAATATTTCGACATGATTTATGCAATATACAGCTCTAACTCTTTGTATTCATTTAACTGAAATTTACTAAGAAACCTTATGCTTTTGTTAGATTTCAGCCACGTAAGCAGTGAGGCTCCTTATTTATCTTCTTTGCCGAACTATTATTAACTAATCCTTTAAAATTTTGTTAACTCATTATTATTGTTAAGCTTTTCTTTAACAATAATATAATAATTATTAATTTTAAAAATTCAATTATGTTTAATCCACAAGTTTTTCTATCAAGTTAGATCAGGCTCCGTGTATAGAGGCTGACTGGCAATAAAAAAGTCATGACGCATGTGTATATATGATGTAATTGCTTTCTATTGACATTCGAGCTCCATATACTATATAGCTCACTAGAAATCAGCTTCAACCCACTCCACCATTCCACGACAAAAAATTTATAGTCATCTCCTCGATCCTAATTAGTTAAAAGGGCTAATTACGCTATTTACTTGGGATTTATTTGATTCCCCAATTTTACAGTTTATTCTTTTTTTCTAAATATTGTTTTTACTATATATTATATTATTACTAGATATATCGGTGGATCTATCTCTTGTGCCCACATAGAGATCGATCGATCAATGTCTCTCTGACATCAATCGGTCTCTCTCCAGTTTTGGTTTCAAATTTTTTTTAGCAACGGCGGTGAGTTAATTCTTTATCGACGGCGTCTATGTCGCCCTCAATCTCCAGTTTCTCCAATGTTCTCTTCATTCAAGGATTTTGAAGATCTAGCATCTGGAAATTGAAGATCCAGTGAATTTTAAATTAATCAGCACCATAGTTTAACTAACGCTACAAGAGAACAATACCTGTAATCGCCACTGATTTGGCGCCCGAGAATTCGATTAACTGCTTTATTTTTTGAAACTTCTTTGTGAATGATTTTGCAGATCGATATTTCTAGAATATAACCATTATATTGATTCAACACTGGCAACCAAATTTATAGACTAAACATACAATTCAATTTTTTCCTTTTGTTCTTTTTTCTTTCTTTTTTTCGACGACGTCACCGGACTCTACATATGTAACAATTTATGTTATGTGTGTTATAAGGTTCATTCATGTGTTAGAAGGTCTGTTAGATGTCTATAGCAATCTATGATATTTACGTAATAAGACTGGTTACTTGTGTAATAATCTATGTTGTGAAAGAATCTATGTCTATGGGTCTAACAATGTCTATATTAGTATAACAATCTATATTATGTGCATTACATAGTTCATTATGTGTGATGTGTTATAATAATCTACGCAATGTTTGTTATAAGCTTCGTTACATGCATAACAAGCTATGCTATGCATGCAATAAGATGTGATATGTGCACAACAAGCAATGTCACGTGTTAATAGTTTATGTTATGTGAATTAAAATGTATAACACACTATAGCTGTCAATGTTTGTTATTAATATTTCAAGTTTATTGGTAACAATGTCTGTTTTGCATGTAGCAATCTATGTTGTCTACGTGAGAATGTTCGTTCCTCATGTAACAAGTTATGTTGTGTCTGTAACATTATATTTTACACGAAGTATATAGTGTAACACATTATATTCCATAAATTTAAAACATTGTAACATCTTTTATTACATTACATGAATTAAAACGACAAACAATTTTTACTATCTGTATTAATATTAATAAACAAAGTAATTAATGGCAACATGGGAGCAATTTTGAATATCTAATTAGTGTGTTAATTCTTAATCAATCTTTAACTATAATTATTATTTGAAGTCAAGATTTGATTAGATTAATTATATATACATAGATAGAGAGAGAGCTAATAATCTATAACATCATTTGATTACCGGTTATTGATTTTAATTAAGAATTCCTATAATTAATTAGTGTATTATAAGTAGATGATGATCTCTATATAACGAAAGTGCGTGAAACTATGACATCACTTGAATCTATGATTATAAGGTATTGTTTAATTAGAAATATAGAAAATGCATGGAAATAAAATAAATTCTACATAATTGAATTGCCTAGAATTAATTTTAATGTGAAATATCAATTTCACATGTTTGATTGACTTAGTTATCCGCCTAGAAATAGTTGTCATTTTCTATCTCTTGGTGTTTGATATATATTATTTTTTATGGAAACAATTTTTTTAACAAATTTTATTATTTGATAGTCATACTTTTTTTATAGAAATTATTAAGAAATATTTATATATATTTATAAAACATAATTATAAACTTCAATAACGATCCAAAATTCGAGAAATTGAAATAATTATAGGATCTTATACTCGTTAGCATTGATAAGAAATGTCATGTTACATAAAATCTCAAAAAAAAGAAAATAAGAAATTCTCAATTCACGTATGTGTTTTCTATTTCTTTATATTTTACAAGTTAAAAAACAATCCAATGTTTTAAGAATTATGAAATTCTACTTCTCTGGAGAACTAATTATCTAGGTCCCCCTAAGAAAAATATTTTTATTGTTTCCCTGAAAAATATGGTCACATGACCAAAAGTGAAAAATCTTTTCTATAGAAAAAAAGTCAGTCAAACAATACAAAAGTGTGAATTTAGGTGAAAACTAGCATTACAGCCTCGTCAGACAATTTACCACTCATAATGCAATCAATAATTTTGAGGCTAACAACTATCATACTAATGCACTTAATAAGTATAAGCTTATACTAAAAAAGAAATTGTAAGAAATTCAGTGAGTGATTTGTGTATGAATATGAAGATAAAACATAATTATAAACTTCAATAACGATCCAAAATTAGAAAAATTGAAATAATTATAGGATCTTATACTCGTTAGCATTGATAAGAAATGTCATGTTACATAAAATCTCAAAAAAAGAAAAAGAAAATAAGAAATTCTCAATCCACGTATGTGTTTTCTATTTCTTTATATTTTACAAGTTAAAAAATAATCCAATGTCTTAAGAATTATGAAATTCTACTACTCTAGAGAACGAATTATCTAGGTCCCCCTAAGAAAAATATTTTCATTGTTTCCCTGAAAAATATGGTCACGTGACCAAAAGTGGAAAATATTTTCTGTAGAAAAAAGTCAATCAAACAATACAAAGGTGTGAATTTAGGTGAAAATTAGCATTACTGCCTCGTCAAACAATTTACCACTCATGATGCAATCGATAATTTTGAGGCTAACAACTATCACGCTAATGCACTTAATAAGTATAAGCTTATACTAAAAAAGAAATTATAAGAAATTCAGTGATTGATTTGTGTATGAATATGAAGATAAAACATAATTATAAACTTCAATAACGATCCAAAGTTAGAAAAATTGAAATAATTATAGGATCTTCTGCTCGTTAGGATTGATAAGAAATGTCATGTTACATAAAATCTCAACAAAAAAGGAAAAAAAAATAAGAAATTCTCAATTCCCGTACGTGTTTTCTATTTCTTTATATTTTACAAGTTAAAAAATAATACAGTGTTTTAAGAATTATGAAATTCTACTTCTCTAGAGAAGGAATTATCTAGGTCCCCCTAAGAAAAATATTTTTATTGTTTTCCTGAAAAATATGGTCACGTGACCAAAAGTGGAAAATATTTTCCACAGAAAAAAGTCAATCAAGCAATACAAACGTGTGAATTTAGGTCAAAACTAGTGTTACAGTCTCGTCATACAATTTACCACTCATGATGCAATCAATAATTTTGAGGCTAACAACTATCACGCTAATGCACTTAATAAGTATAAGCTTATACTAAAAAAGAAATTGTAAGAAATTCAGTGAGTGATTTGTGCATGAATATGAAGATAAAACAGAATTATAAACTTCAATAACGATCCAAAATTAGAAAAATTGAAATAATTGTAGGATCTTATACTTGTTAGCATTGATAAGAAATGTCATATTGCATAAAATCTCAAAAAAAAAGAAAAAGAAAATAAAAAATTCTCAATTCACGTTTGTGTTTTCTGACATCACTCGAATTTTTAACATTGTTTGCCAAATTACATGACATATGTTATTTTTCAACTAATAGAGAGTGCTAGTTTTGCCAAGTTTATAGCTAAATTGGCTATTTTTGTAAATAATTGTTGATTTTTACCAAGTGTCTAAGACACTTGTCATTCTTCCAATTTAAAATGTGTTAGTTTTGTAAAATAAAAAGATACTTGTCATTATTGTAAATTACAAACTTTCTAGTTGTGCCAAGTTTTTAGGCACATGTTATTTTTATAATTAAGAAACTTGCTAATGTTGCCAAGTGTTACGCCATTTGTCATTTTTATAAATAGTGGATTCCAAATGATATTTAAAAACAATTAAGTTCTCACAAGTATAAAAAGGGGCCAAAACCAAAGAAATCAAACAAGTTACTCTCTAACTCTCCACCATTCACCAAAATTCGTCCAACCATATTAGGGCAAAGAAAACACCTCTCAAAAACCAATAAAATATCTATTTCTCATTTGAAAAAGGCTCATTTCCATATATGGAAAAGTTATAGCGTGAAAATAGTTTTAATTGAGGAATTTCAAGGCTTTAAGGGCACTTTTCTATGTCAGATTATTCAAAGAATATTTGAGTAATATTTGAGGTAAGTAACCAGTATCTTGATTCCCTTCTTTTGTTCATCGTATTTTCATAAGACATGCATGAATTTTTAATGCATTGTTATGTAAAGAATGATTGGTTTATTGCATCGGTATCGTTAGTTACTGCTCTGCCCGTTATGAATTGCTTTGCAGAACATGACCTTGCTATGTGGTCTTGGTCATTCTAGCTATGTGGTAATCTTTGTGGCTTTACTGTGTGGTCTTGGCCAATTTAAATATTTGTAGCCTTGATTTGTGGTCTTGGCCAATCTGAATCTTTATGGCCTTGCTGTGTGATCTTGGCCAATCCTGTGCGCACAACGGGTAGTAGTTTAACTAGTGATATAGCCCTTTTGTGCATCCAATGGCTTTGTGCATCCAAAGGCTTTGTGAAATATATGATTTTCCTGAAAATGCGTTTTCTTATATGAAAGTGAATCAGGATATTTGGTTATTCATTGAGTACTTTGTACTCACCCCAATTTTCTACAATCCTATAGGTATTATCAATAAGCTGTGTGGTCGGATCGTCCCAAGATGGAGGAGATACATGTATGTGACCGAGACCTCGATGTGTGCGGCCGATCCTTCTTAGTGGGAGCCCATAGGACATTTAATTATCAAAGTGTGCAGCGAAAGCGCCTCGATATTTTAAACTATATTTGTATCAATTTTTAATCGTCAAATGCTTCCTTTATTGTTAAAATTCTGTTCGTAACATGTTTTCTATTTCTTTATATTTTACAAGTTAAAAAATAATCCAATGTTTTAAGAATTATGAAATTCTACTTCTCTGGAGAACGAATTATCTAGGTCCCCCTAAGAAAAATATTTTTATTGTTTCCCTAAAAAATATGGTCACGTAACTAAAAGTGGAAAATATTTTCCATAGAAAAAAAGTCAATCAAACATTATAAAAGTGTGAATTTAGGTGAAAACTAGCATTACAGCCTCGTCAGACAATTTACCACACATGATGCAATCAATAATTTTGAGGCTAACAGCGATCACGCTAATGCACTTAATAAGTATAAGCTTATGCTAAAAAAGAAATTGTAAGTAATTCAGTGAGTGATTTGTGCATGAATATGAAGATAAAACATAATTATAAACTTTAATAACGATTCAAAATTAGAAAAATTGAAATAATTATAGGATCTTATACTCGATAGCATTGAGAAGAAATGTCATGTTACATAAAATCTCAAAAAAAAAAAAAAGAAAAAGAAAATAAGAAATTCTCAATTCACGTATGTGTTTTCTATTTCCTTATATTTTACAAGTTGAAAAATAATCCAATGTTTCAAGAATTATGAAATTCTACTTCTCTGGACGACGAATTATCTAGGTCCCCCTAAGAAAAATATTTTTATTGTTTCCCTGAAAAATATGGTCACATGACCAAAAGTGAAAAATATTTTCCATAGAAAAAAAGTCAGTCAAACAATACAAAAGTGTGAATTTAGGTGAAAACTAGCATTACAGCCTCGT
>CAVNYN010269686.1:0-22699 GCA_963692815.1 Nyctanthes arbor-tristis
GAGTTAACATGAGTTTTATTTGTTTAGCTCACATGCTTACACGGTAATACTTGATTTGAGGGGAAAAATAATGAGATCTAGTGTTTTGCACATGTGGGGAAAAGTAATAAGCATGCGGGTTTTATAACGGAGCCTGTATGGAAAAGTTGTGTTTGTGGTGGACTACTCGCCTGCAATTGGTGGCGTTGGAGGCTCATCCTTTTTTTTTTTATACAAACGTTTAGAAGTGTGTGTTTGATAGTTTTTCTATACAGCGGAATCGGGCTCCATATGACTTGGCTGTTTTCGATTAACCCAATTTTATTCCATAAAATTCACTGTGTGTTTGATTCTTATTACTCTGCCTCACAAAACTAGTTCTTAATTCCTTTTTTTCATTATTCTCAAATTTAGCTCACTTGCATCCCTTTAGATGTTTTATAGCTTTGCTTTATGTCGAACTTTTTGCCTTTTTCACCCTTTACAATTAAAAAAATGATATTTATACATACAAAATGCACAAAATTTGTACACGCCCCTTGTATACTTGAATTTGTCCCATCGCAATAGTTGAAACATTTTAAAGATGATATTAATAAGCATGATCTTCAATTTAGGGTACTTTCTGTTATTTTAGTAGAGGTTGACAATGCGTTAGAGGTTGCACGACAGTGTGTTAGAGGTTGCACGACATAATTTAACTATAAGTATAGTTTTGCCGATTATAATAAATTTCCTGGATGATAGAAATAGATCATTCTTTTGTATAGCCAACATTGCAACTCCCAATTTGATGACAGGTTTGATTTACAATTTCTTAATTTATTATAGCATTGGTGATATAAAATTAAAGAGTTGGATGGAGCCCTTTTTTCATCTGTTTGATGACGTTTTATTTTCTTTCATAGATGGGAATACAAGTGAGTTGGGGTCAAAAACTTCATATACCACCACCAAGAATCAACATACTCGGTTATAGAATGCTCGTGTCACTCACGGGCCATTAAACCCTTTAATTTTCTTTTTAAATGATAATTAGCCTATAAAGTTCTAAAAATAATCAGATGTCTAGTGACATAATGCTACCTTCGATCCATCAAAAGATGGGACTGACAAGTCACAAAGGCCTTAAATTCTTTCCGAGCAAAGCTAACCAAGGGACAAAAATATCCATTAAAAACAATTGACCCCAAAAAAAAAAAAAAAAATGACAACTCTTCTCAAATCTTATCTTACCTTACCTTATCTTATATTATTATTATATACATATTAAAGTAGGATAGTGGTCATATGCAAATTTTCCCTTCAAACCCACTATCTTACTTTTATTTGCTTCTTTTATTTTTTTATTTTATAATATTAACAATAAGAATAATAATTATCCATTCTCTTCAAAAAAATAATACTTATCCATTAGTTACATTTTGCTATTATTTTATTTTATAATAATATACAAAAATTTATATATTTTTTATTCTATATATATACCATTTGTTATTCCTTAATATTTATTCTACATATTTTATTAGTCTTTAGGCTATCTTCGAAAATTTAATATTTCTTCAATATTCTGACAATTGATAGACAAATTGCAAGTATTAGGTTATTAGAATTTTTTCTTATTTCAATTAAGTGCCTACTCCTGAAATTGAGGATATAATAATAAAGTAAAATTAAATCAGTTTCAAAACTTTTACTTTAATTCAATACGATAAACTACACGTAATAAAATTTAGAACTATATGTTTAGTACGTTACCTAATTTATTATTTGTTTTTCTCTGGAAACTTATATATTGGAGAAAATTTAAGTTGAAGAGATACGATAGTAGTAATATTTGTTGATAATGATTTAGAATATAAATAAACAATTCTTCTAATTCTTTTTAGAACGAAAATTGGTTAAGATTAATTTTACAGGTAAATAGTAAATCATATAGAATTTATCCTTTGTTATAGTTTTGGTTTTCTTGGGTCTTTTGTAATTGGAGATTTTGTAGTAGAACACTGTGTACTTTAAATTTTTTAGAACAGATTAAGTAAATAGTATTGAGGAAATGCGAAAAATAATTTTTATAAGAATATATGATGGAGAATGAATATGGAAAATAATTCATTATGATAAATGAATATCATCCACAACCTATTAAATAAAGTTGTGAATGTAAGGTAATTTTAGAGTTATATAAATTTTCTTTTTTTCATGGTTTTTTAGTTTCCATACTCAATATAAAATTAATTTTGTAAAAATTCCTCATTCTCATTTTTATTGCTTAATAGTATTATTCTATGAATGACAATTTAATCAGCTTTATGCTAAGTGAAAATTTTGTGCGTTTCAATTTGATTATATTTATGTATACTATTTAAACTACTGACTAAAATATATTATTAGATAGTTAAAAATTAATATGTAATATTTACACCATGTATAAAATATAAAAATACAAGTATACATTAATTGAATCAATAAGATCGGTGAACTTAATAATCCTAAAGTTCTTGATCGTTTAAAAGAACATACATTCTTACATATAATCCTTCGTACATATATACAATAATAGAAGAAATACATGTTACCTGCCTCATTTTAAACAATCCTAATAAAACTAACAAATTTAAAAATATATATAAAATGCATTAAAAAATTCAAATAACATTAAACTCACCAATACATACGGTAGAGACGGCAAATTAATGAATTATGATGTATTAGAATTTGTTTTAAAATTGACATTTCATATTTAGTATTTTAATTTATTAGTAAAAAAGATTAACAAACAAAATAAATGGCAAAATGGTTAAGGTTTTGTCATTAAACCTAATGGTCACAGATTTAAATCTTCTATGAGTTCTTTCACAAAAATTTTTATTAAAAAGAAAAGGAATAGTTACCGCAAAATTTATTAAATAAAAAGACGGAAAAATCGCGATACAAAAAGTACAGAGACTTAAGTAAATTAATTAATATATAAATATAGATTAGTAACATATTATATGAGTAAATAGTACGCAGTAAAATTATATTATTTAGTTTTTCAAATTACTACACTATTTTTTTCCTAATTAGTCTATATATTCCGTACAACACACGAATATACAACTAGTAATTTTAAAGTTGGGTGCGGATGTTCAGTTCGGATGGTTGAAATCGTGAAACTAAACCGCAATCTCATGTTCACTTCTCTTTAGTTCCATTAATTTCAAGAACATAGTTCTTGTTTGAATTTTTTTTTTAAAAAAAGTAAATTCTATAGGTACCAACTCTCTTTGCCTTTCTTTTATTGGTTATGTTCGGTTCTTCTTAGTTCCATTACTTTCAAGAACCATTTGGTTGTGGTTTCAAGTAAGTAGGAATGACAATGAAACAAGTATTACCCGATACCCAATAGTACCCGCCCCGTTAAATATCGAGGCGGGTTTTCGCCCCGAAATCTTATCGGGGCGGGGACGAGTTTTGTCCGCCCCGCCCCGATACCCGGTTTTTTTTTTTTTTTTTAAAAAATATTTTGTTCTCTGTGAAATTTTGAAGCTAGATACCAAAGATGAAATTAACATGATACTTACGATGACTTTTCATATAATTTTAATTCCATTTTTTTTATATTTTTTTAATTATTTCTTAACGGGACGGGTAACGGGTATTTTTTTGTACCCGCCCCGAATCACCCCCACCCCGTACCCGATTGAATCGGGTACGGGGCGGGGACGGGTGAAGGCATACCCGCCCCAAACCCGCTCCATTGCTATTCCTACACGTAGGTTATTTATTTATTTATTGATATAATAGGAGATAGGATAGGCTAGGGATAATAAGGGAGGAGTATGTGTGATTTAAACCCATAGCCTTCTGCCTAAAACGTGAATAACTAACCATTGTAGTACTTACTCGGATCACTGGTTTTGTATAGTTTTGAGTAATAATGTAGTTCTCTGTTTTTTTTTTTTTTTTATGAAATGAATTTGCTACCTACTTGTTTTGCTTTTTCTTTTATCAGCTATATAAAACACAATGGGAAAAAAAGAAATATTTTGATTAATTTTTTTTTTTTTGAACGAAACCTTTTTGATTAATTATCTCTAAATATAAATGTCAAGACTCCTTTAAAAAAAATGTCCAAACTAGATTTAATATTTTATTATTAATTAATTATTAAGGAAACACTAAGCATACCTAGATAAATTTTTATGGATAATGCTCCACATCTACTCTATCTCGGGTCCACCTACTATCCATCCCAATTAAGTTACTCATATATCGTGATAATTTTATGATAATTTGTTTTCTATTTTATCGTAATATATGAGCAATTTAATGGTGGTGTGGACAAGAGGTGGACACGATGCAATATATGTGCAGCATCATCCAATTTTTATAGACTTTAGAACTGGATCTCACGAGATTTTCTTTGTTCTTCCTCCTAACAATAACCTCATAATGCACTCTTATCAACATGTATTGCATTTCTCAAAGTCTAGCATTTTTTTATTCACTAATAGGAATTAATCCAAGAAACAAAAATTCTAATGATTTTAATCGAAATAGTTAACTCTCAGATAGTTCTAGAATTTGGATTCTACAAATTTAGTTCAATACCCGTTACCCATTTGGTTCTTGGTTGTTGTTGTGGTTTAGCTCTTGCAAAACAACAAATGTAAACAAGGATACGCTAAACCTCTATGTATTGATAATATTAACTAAGTGGTAGGTTAATTTTTTTCGGCCTAAAACTTGCATCCTAAGGGAATTGGGAATTTAATGTCGTGGTAACGTCATGATACCAAATCCCTTTTTTTCCTTGTAGGATCTATAAGGTTGTTCACACAAATCCAAATGATTTTATTTATTTTTTATTTATTTTTTGAAATTTTCAGATGACCCTAATCCAAATCCTCTTTTTTTTTTTTTTTGAAATTTTCATAATTTTGTTTATTAATCTAAAATCTCTATCCATTCAAGTAATCCACCCTTATATATTTTCCTACAAAATGGGTGATTTACATCTTTTAATTTTGTATAGTAATTTTTAATAATTATCTACTCATCTTAGTATTTTTCTTTTTTTTTTTTTTTGAAATTTTCAGAATTTTGTTTATTACATTTTTTAACTTTGCATAGTAATTTTTAATCATCTCTCAATTATTGAGATGAAAATTTTGTCATTTGGAGATGCTTTAGATTTCGTTTAACCAAGTAAGTGTATCAATCAGATTTCTAATTATCTCTTTCTTTGTGTTTAAGTGGGTAAGTACATCAATCAAATTCGTTATTAGCAATCAAATTCATAATTGTCTCTTTCTTTTTATATTTGAATAATCAAATATAATTGTTCTGTTGTTTGCAATTTCTAATTTTTTTTGGTAGTAGTTTAGTATCTGTTTAACTATTTTTTAAAGTTTCTTATGCACATAAGAGTTTACAATTTATTAATTCTTATGCATGCATGCTTTCTTTTCTTTCTTAAATGTAATTTATATTATACTTCTTACTTCTTATGTTTGCCTTTTTCTATGCAATTAGTGCAGATGAATTCTTTATACATATTTCAACCGAACTTTGGGCATAGTAACTCATATATTCTTAAATTTTGTATATATATATATTTGGTTTGGTTGTAGTTTTCATTTCATTTTTTTTATTTTTTACATTATTTTTAATTAATGACCTAAGGATGAATATTAACTAATTATGTCAAGAAATGCTAATAAACTACTACATGTCACCTTCAGAAATTTCTAATCAATTGATTTGATTGATGAACATATCGCATTTATTTTTTATCAAGCAATTAATTGTTTGTTTTAAAAATGTGTATGTGTTTCCCGTGCAACGCATAAGTAGATTAGCTAGTTACAAATGAAGAAATACAATGAATAAATGGGAACCTAAAATTGAAAATTTTAAAGTAAACAAGAAACCTATTTTCTTCTTCGGACAAATTTGTATATATACCTCATAAATCACACCAAAGTAACACCAAAATGCACGCTTATCAACAAGCCCCATAAATCTTGCTCTTAGTCGTTCTCTTACTAAAACACAAAAATGCACACTTATCAACGAACCACATAAATTTCGCTCTCCGTCCTTCTCTTACTAAAACACAAAAATTTGAAAATTGTACAATTCTTAGTTATTAAGTCTAGTATGGATCTACCATTTGATTTGGTTTTCTTGCCTAGACCTACATAGGGGAAAAATAAGAAAAAGAGAGAGAATCCTTTTATGGGAAACTAAATTCTCACATGTGCGTTACACGAGCAGATATTCATATTTATGACATAAAAAGAAGTAACCTAAAAAATAATAAAATATTAACATATCAGCTAGAAAGAATGTCCAATCAAAATTATGAAATACTTCCTAAATAAGATACATATATATACACTAGTTAGTTACGTGCGATGCACGTATTATGCTTTATTTTTAGTTACTATCCGAGTGGATTTTGTTATGCTACATAGAATAGTTGTATTGCATTATCATGATGTCCTGAAAATAAAAAATAGACATTCAAAAGAATTTACTAATGAAAAATACTCAAATTTAGATACACAATATAGGAGTTAGCTTTTATGAACTCTTTTGCTTGATCACAAGCAACTTTGAAGAATTCAGAGCGTTGCCTAAAGTTCTCTAGTGCAACATCAGTGGCTTAAAGTTCTAGCTGCAGTTGAAATAAATTCCGGATCCATGTAAGGATCTACAATTTGCCAATAAGATAAGCAACTGCTAATTTCCTGAAAGGTAAAATTGACTAAGCAGGAGAGATAAAAAATGTAGGGACTCAATTAAAGAAAACAAAATGGTGATGTGGAAGAGTATCAAGTGATATCATCATCATATCCAGTATATACTCTCCTAACCCTTGATGTAGTTTAAATTTCATAAATTGGATCTTTCTTGAATTCAACTTTGATGGACCATTGATGATTTAATATAAAATGTTAAGTCTTGGAACTAACTACAAGCAATAAGCCATCTCTATCAATTCCAAGCATAACTAAAACTAATTTAGCACTTTTTAGGTTCATGCAGTTAATCCAGCATCACTATAAATTAGATGACCTAATAAATGCATGCAGTCATAAGAATGAAGGGCATACTTATTACGACTTTAGGAAATTAGATGACCTAATGAGGCACAAGACAAAATACTAGAGACCAACAAAAACAAAAATAAATCTAGATTCACTTCATGATATTTATGAATAAAATTTATAATAGCGAGATAGCATGCAAAATTTGGTGAAACCTTTTTCTTCAATATCCGTACTCTTTATTTTATGATGGTTAAGAAGCTTGACAGCAACTTTATGCCCTGTCAGTGTATGTCCAGTAACTTTAACTTTGCCATATGAATGAATCCTTAGAGTCCTCCCTAGCTTGTAGTTGGATAATAAAGGATCCACCAGGCATTTTCCTGAACCAGGTATTTGAAGAGAACTTAAAGTGCATGCACACAAAAAAGAAAGGAAGCAGAGTGCCGTGAATCAGCAACCAAGAAGATTGTCGCCATTTTAAAATATAGATCAATAAATTAAATAGGTATGATGACATTACTTTAAGAAAAATAAAAGGAAAAATATTGACAAAAAGAAGAATAAAAGCAAGGGAAAAATAAATATAAAATGAAAAAAATTCAGAAATAACTTTTTCTCCCCTTCAAGTTGTAAACATTACTGAGACTTGTAGGAAAGTGAAAAGAAATGTGAACATGTTAACCAAATGTTTGGTGGCCCTCTGCATGCTTTCAAAAGAAAAACAGTAAGCTTGCTTCAATACCAAGGAATAATATCAAGCACTTTACTGAATAGAGCATTCAGTAGATAAGCCCTATTAATAAAGAAGTAATGCTTAAAAGAGCTTAGTATGTAGGGAAATAATAGGAGAAACTCGATTTACTTCTTTGTTCATCCATGGACATCCCTGAACCAGAGACATGACTTCCTGTTTCTTGATTGTTTCTTCACTGGTTCGTCGGCCACTGAAAACCAAAAATTTGGCTCCTTTTTTGGGATTAATTTTATCCTTCTCAAGCTAAAATTATATCTAAAAGTTAAAACTGGTTGGATCATAAAAATTTTTAAGACTTCGGTAAAGCATTACACACAACCCTTCATATAATTTGAGCAATATTTAGAATCAAATTCCTTTTACCGCTCAAAACAAAAATTCAAAGGCTACAATAGTGTTGTGCACTTGCTTTCTTCGTTATAGAATATAATCCCATTAATGGTTTTCATCCTTATGATTATTTTACATCGCCTTCAAAGCAACGAAGATTAAAAAAATCTACATTAAGAAACCCAAAAATGATTGAAAATTTTAATCCTTGAGTTAAATGACATCAATTAACAATTCCAAATCCTTTACTAGATCACAATTGTTGCAGAAATCATTAATCATGACTCTAATTAAAACTCATAAACAAAGATTAAAAAAAATCTACATTAAGAAACCAAAAAATGATTGAAAATTTTAATCTTTGGGTTAAATGACAGCTCAATTAACAATTCCAGATCTTTTAGCAGTCCACAATTGTTGCAAAAACCATTAATCATGACTCTAATTAAAACTCATACCAATCAAGCAATAGAAACAAAACCTACGAGCTAGAACAGCATAGCACCATATTTCCAATAAAGATGAATTTACATCATATAAATAAACAAACACAGACCAAATCAAGATAACAGAGACAGGAAATAAAATAAAATCAAATCGGAGTAGAACCCAATTATAAAAGGAAAATTTTGGAATCCGGGCAAATCTAAGTCAAATTACCTGAAATTCAAGCAAGAAAACTGCAAATTTGGTAGAAAATGAATCAAGATATAATAGCCCAAAAATGATGAAGTAAACAAGTGAGCTTACGATGTATTTCCTATGAATGAAACTTCGAGACGCAGAGTACCTACGGTGTGGAGTGAAAGAGGAGTATGGGTTTCATCAGATAAAGGAGCAAGAAAAAAGGCGTGGGAATGCTGGTGGTGTGTAACCGTCTCTCTGTCGGAGTGATTGCAGATCGCTCGAAGAAGAAAGACGAAAGGTGAAGAAATAGGAAGCTTCAAGACAAGAAAATGGCATGAAGGGGTAAAATAGGAATTTGGCTTAGAAAAAGCGGGGGCAATTTCGCAAATACACTGTTCCAAGGAACAGTAAAATTGGAGAATCCATTTGTATATATGTTATTATATATTATTACTATTAGATATAAATTAAAAAATTTTAAATTAAAAAATTAAAAAACTTTAAATATAGATAAATCTATCAAAATAACTTAAAAGATAAATACATCCAACATACATTCTATCACCAAATTTACTCAACATATAAGTAAAAGTATAAAATGACCTTCACTTTGACAGTTTTGATGGGAAAAATGCAATACAAAAATACTGCAGACTAATTTCATTTTATTCCTACCACAATAGTTTATCGTTATACCAGATTTTCTTATTCTCTTAAATGTCTTTAAATGAAATTACACCAATTACCTTCTTTAAAGCCCTTGTTTCGTTTTTAATTTTAAAAAGTATTTTTTTCTTCTCACACTACAATCATAAAATCATAATAATTATTCTTAATTTTATTTCTTTTTAATAATTTTTTAATTTCTTTTTTAAATAATTTCCTAGTTAAATTTTAATTCACAATTATGACTCCACAACTTTAACTCGCAAGATTTATATTTTTTTAAACAATTCAAGTTTTAGTATATCATATTTCAACTTTTTTTCCTAAAATTTCAAACTTTTATTTCTAATTTTAGTAGCTTAATTTTTGTAAGCAAATTCATAGATTAATAAAATAATAATGAATAGTTCTTTTGTCTTTTTGTTTTTCTTTTCGAGTTTTATTTTTATATATTGATAAATGTAGTAAGTAGTTGTAAACTAAGAAAGTTGAAGAATTAATATCACCGACTGTATAATTTCTTTATGAAAGGAAAATAATTCTAAAATTTAGACAATTTTGTTATAAAAATTTTTATGTTATGGTTAATTAAATCTATTTGTAATATTGAAAACATAGGATTGAAATAAAATAAATAAATAAAATTTTTTCCAATTTTAAAATGAAATACCAGTTTTTGTGGGTCTAAATTGCGTGCCATTAGAAGTTTTTTGAAAATTCTTAAAAATTTAATTTACTGATTGGAAATGTTGGAACATTTATTAATTAGTTTTAATTTTAAAGGAAAAAAAGATCTAATTTCTGGAGTTATACATGGTTTAGGATTCTATTAAATTAACATATTTTTTAAAAGAAAAAAAAGGAGTTTGAGAGATATTTTTTTAAGTTTATATATGGATATACATAGGCAGTTTGATCTCGTAAATTAGCTCATATTAATACTTATGTTGAAAGTTTCGATTTAAGATCCAATTTGTATATTTTTCGAGTTAGGAATAATGTGTAGAGGAAACGATTGCGTAGTTAGAAAATGTCTATATATATAAATCATTGAGTTGATTTCATATCGATTATCAATAATTAATTTTACGGGCATATACCTAAACTGATAGTAGTGCAGTTATTAAAAATTTGAGTTAAATGTGGTGTAGTTATAATCATGGTGTAGGAATAAAAATTTATGGTGAGAATATGATTACCCCATTTTCATGATGAGAATATGATTACCCTTTTTATTTACCACTACAAAGTGGGATTATTCCTCCACTTCTATACTATACATTGATGAAAGTTGAATAATGGGAAAAAATGTAAATACTTCCCCAATACACTAATGCTCTTGCATCACATTTTTAAATTAATAAGGCTATAACAAAACTTAAAAAAATTAGTTATCGAAAGCATAATACAATTTAGGATAGATGAAAAATGAGTAGTGGAATATCTTTATAGGGTGGATGGAGTAATAGTAAAAAAGAAGAAAGAGACAAAAATAGAAAAAGAGTAATTCAATTTATCACTAGTAGATTATGTAGCTGAGGACAAGATCCATAAGAGACAAAAATAGAAAAAGAGTAATTCAATTTATCACAAGAAGGTTATGTAGCTGAGGACAAGATCCATATCTGTATATCTATATCTATATATAAATATATATATCTAAATTAAAAGTAGTTTAAACAAGTTTTTCTGCCCAAATGGCGGCTGATGTCATATTTTATTTTTTATTATTTTATATTTTGAAATGACTAATTTACTTAATTTAACACTGACATTTTATCTTATTATGTAATTTAATGCTAATCTTTCAAACTTGACAATTTCAACATCAAATCTCAAATTTACTTTAAAAAACAATAATACCCTCCAATTCTCATTATCTTAAAATATATATTTATGTTATATTCTATTATATTATATATCAATCTAAGGGGTTGTTTGATCCTCTTTATTTTTTCCCTTATAAATTCACTTACTATGATTTAACTGTTGATTGGACAACTACTCAACAATCACCATACATTTCAAACTTCAATTAAATCTCCACCACTTGTTTTCACTCATTATAAATTCCCTTTATAAATTACAAGAATAAAGTGCTTCAAACAAGCTCTAAGTCAAGTGTAGTTTCTACTTTATTTCACGTGTTTGACTAGTGCTATAAGGTAACTATGGCGTCATGTTTTGCCTATATTCCCATGTTTTCCCGTATCATAGAATTTAAAATTCCATTTCCCATTTCCTAAAGAAACTCATAAAGATAGAATTTTTTTTTCCACGAATTAGATTTTTTCACGAAAAACAAATGCAATCAACGCTGCAAGTTTGCAGAAAATGCATGTCATGAGAAGGGTTAAGTCATTTATATTTTATTGCAAGTCGAATGGCTTGTCGAAATGTCGCAATGACAGTTCGTATAGTTAAACACTTGTTAAGTTTGTACTTGCACTGTAACTTTAGAAGGCTATTGTAAACTTTGCTGGCGTTAATAATTTTTAGTTAAATGACAATAATTTTTTATGGAGATTTTGTCTTTATTCTCATTGGAAACACGCAAAGCTTAAGGGGTTAGTTTTTTATTTTTTTTCCTTCAAAATTTTCAATGTTTTAGCATAATGAGTCGGAAATTGAAAACTTAAGAAGTTTCTGTATTTAGATTTATTTGTCAAAAAATTGACCTCTAATTAATTTCCCATAAGTATTGATTCTTCTTTCACACCAGTTCTGTTTTTCATAAGTTTATGTTTCAAAACCATATAAGATAGAAATTTCTGAAATTTCAAGGATATTTAGAATACTAATACATCATTTAGATGGAGTGTTATATTTAATAAATGAGTTTATTGGTCTAATTGTTTTCGGTTGATGTACATTCATCTTTTATATTTTTCACTAATATACAAATGTTTCTCATTCATTTTTTAAATTCGTATTATTATATATTTTAACATTATTCATTTCTTTATATTTACAACTAATATACAAATATTTCTTATTTATTTTTCAAATTCCTACTGTTATATTTTTTTGACGTTGTTCTTCTTGTACATCGCACGGGCACTATACTAATATGATCTAATAGCATTCAAGTGAGTTTTTCACATCTTCATCATTGTTCAATTCCCCCTCCAAACAAATCCCTCTGTAATAGTTTTTTTTTTTTAATGTAGGTGAGTATTAAAAATGAAAAAATTTCAAAAAACAAAATTTACCAGATAACTTGTTAAAAGGTACATTCTATGGTGTCCTTTGGACACCATGTTATAGGGTCCAAAGGACTGTGTATCAGTACACCATTGGGTGTATTGGGTGATTGGCCCGGCAATACACCTAATGGTGTGTTGTCACACGGTTATTTGGACACTATTTATAATGTTCAAAGGACACCATATAAAGACTGCTTGTTAAAAATGTGAATAGTGTAAAAATTGTCCACAGTGGATTGAATAGACACTTTGTTTTGTAAGCATTTATTAAAAAAAAAAGTGAGTTTATAAATAAATTTAAAATTCAAATTTTATATAAGTGTCAAAATTTAATTGTGACATGTGAAGATAACGATTAAATGATGTGAAAATTTATATCATCTCAAATATATAGTTAAATGTGGTATTGCCATTTATCTAAAATCTGAAATTTAAATCAGTTGATAACTAGAATTGATTTTTAAATAGTTGCCAAACATAGTGGTTATTAGAATTCGTATGTGGCAGTAGATTGTCAGCTTTTATAATGAAGAGATTTTGGGATGCTTGTAGAGCATGTCAGGGCCGGCCCTTAGATATCAGGGACCCTATGCTAAACTTAAATAGGTCCCTTTTTAAAAAAAAATTAGAATAAAAATGATTTTAAAGGTTTGAACTTTTAGTATTTAACTTTTGTACTGAAAAGGTGAGCAAAATAAGTAAATTTTTTAATAATATTCAAAAGACGAGTCAAAAAATAATATTCAAAGGAATTTTCATGTCGGTAGGTTTTAATATTTGTTAATTTGTAAGATATTTGATTATATTTAATCAGTTAAGAAGCACATATTCACTAAGAGAATCCTTTTCTCGCAAAATATACTATAGATTTAGTATTTAATATTTGAAATTTAATAAAACTTACAAGAGTTTTAACTATTATTAAATATAAAAAAATGAAAATTTAAACTCGCCCAAAAATAAATAAATAAAATTTGTGGGTATAAAGATTTGAATCTTTGACCTGTAACAAAATATGAAGATTTATATTTGTAACTTCACCACTAGGATAGATTATTTTTATTCTATTTTTTAGACATGTGTTTCAAAAAAATCAACTGTAAAACTTTTGACGCTTTCCAACTGAGGGTTATGGACCGCTTCGGTCAATTAGTATCATGGCCGGCACATGGCGGCTAATGTGAATGGAAATGGTCAGCAATAATTTCAACAGGGACAACTGAATTTTTTGGCAAAATATAACAAGAAATGAGATATTCGAGATTATCACGAAATATACATACTTCCAAGTATCCTATCCTCTGTTGGTTATGTATCAATTAATACCATAAATTATTTATTGATACTTCTATTAATTGATACTTCTCCAATTTTTTTTTTTTTGAGTAAAATGTATTTATGAGTGTTATTCGCAGTGATTCTAACATTCTAAACAATGATACAGTGTTCTATCAATGCATTACCACTCCCTCTTTGAATTACATTAGCAGTTAGTACATCTGTCTAGTAAATCTGGTACGTAATAGTACTAGATATCTGGTTTCAAAATTTTTAGTTATTGTTGCTCTAAATAATGCTTTTGTTTAAGTTTTTGATTGATTGATTAGTATAAAAGCTTATTATTCAACTTTATGAGTTCCGCACATTGATTTGTCTACATTGATTGTTTTGAGTCTTCATTTTTTTTTTTTTGAAGGGTTTTGAGTTTTTTTAAATATATGATATGATGATATTAAGAAAAAAAAAAGTTAAAATTAAAAATACTTAATTGTGAGACACGTCGATCTACTTAATATTTTCGAAAAAAATAAAGCGAGGGGGAAAAAGAAAAATGAAGCAAAGATTCATTTAACCCAAAATAAAAAAATATATAAATATAATAAATAAATAAAATAAAAATCTTAAAATCTATTTTATGGTGAAAATGAAAAAATCGTGAACCAAATTTACAAGTCTCTCCTTCCGTCCTAAATATATAATCCACTCTATTGTTTATATAGAGTAAAAAAAAATTATTAGAAAAGCAGATTTTATAAATGGATTTTTTGAGTAGTGCTATTTATCTTGACTGTAAACCAGTTTCCAATCTAGTTGATATTTTTATAATAGGGGATTAGTGGATAATCATTTTTATATGAAGACATCCATCTATTCATTATCTAAAGAAAAAACGTCATTTAGACAAGAGACCGATCTCCAGTTTACATAAATAGCATTATTCAAAATTTTTTCAACAAATCCTTACATTTAATAAAACTAATAGTTATTAATAAACATATATTAAACAAGGCAAAATATATTGACACCACTATTTTTTATAAATACATCACGTTTCAATTATGTAAATAGTTCCTGAACATTATTTACTTGTACATTTATATTGTCAACATTTTTGTTATATTATTCTTTTGTTATATTATTCTTTTACGATCTTCTACATATTAGTACTTATTTTAAACAAGAATTTTTGTCTAAATTTTTCTATCATCATACTTTCAAATTATCAAGAAAACTAAAAATTGTACTGAAATTTCTTATAATTTACTGATTTAATATACTTTCTTAACTAATTTTTTGTCCAAAATGTTTTATTAAATATGAAATATGTTAGTCAACGAAATGTTGAGAGTAAAACTGTGATGAAAAAAGTTAGGAACATAAATGTAATAATTAGTAGAAGTTAAGGTTATGCAATATAATTAAAATATGGTGTGACTATAAAAAAAGTGTAATGTCAGTAATACAGTAATAACCTTCGCTAGATGTATGAACGGATATCCCGTCATGTACACACAGTAGGAGATCATTGAGATATGCCTCTACAAACATAAAAAAGAAAAGAAAAGAAAAGAAATAAATAAAAAAGAGAGAGTAAAAAAGAAAAATTCATCCACTTGCACTGACAACACATCAAGATCAAGTACGACAATTATCTCACTCTAAGGCATGGAACGATGGGGCTGCTCTCCTGGTCCATGGAACAGCCTAAATTGTGTTGGGCCTAAAGAGAGGGGGGGGGGAATGAGGAATAATAGTTTTTTATAGGGAAGTTTACTCGTAACTTGTTTCAAATGTAACTATTTGGAAAAATACTATAAACTGTAATAAATCGAGTCTTTGTACCAATTTGACTAAACTAATTGTAAAATACTACATTCCTCAATTTAAGGAAATATGAAATGAAAAGGGAAAAAAGAACAAAAATAATTTTTAATACAAAAAGGAAAGAAATAATTAAAATCAATGATTAATGTGATTGTCTCCTATCATAATTGAAACATTAATCTCCCCCAATTGGATTAGTACAATAATTGTCTCCTATTATAACTGAAATACTAATCTTTCTTTTACACTAATCGTATCTTATCATAAATGAAGCACTAATTAACTATAATTTCTTTTCTACCGGGAAAAGACAAAGTTTAATACTTTCCTTACATTTGTTTTGGTGTAGTCTGCTCAATGTAATTTATTACCTAGAACGGGAAAAAATATATTTCTGAACATGTTGTGAAATTAATATATTAATAAAATCTTATTTAATGTTACTTGTAATATGTTACAATTTGTACATTACACATTATTGTCGCGTAGTCGGTTACAATTCGTACATTACACATTGCTCTTGTGCAATACATTACAGTGTAATTTATTACAATTCGTACATTACGTGTAACTTGTTACAATTCATAAATTAAACATTGCTTTAGTGGAATACCAGTGTAATTTATCTGACATTAAGTTTTTTTAAGTGTGTAAAATATAAGGGTGAAATCTTGAAACTTATTACACAACATGTAATTTCCTTCACATTTGAACTATGCATAATCCTGAATTTCATAAAACTTGTTAATAACAATAAAACTAATACAAATTATGGCATGATTTAGTGTAACTAATGAAACTTGTTACATGATATGTTAACTTTTCCACATCCTGTAATAAGTTTACACAACTTGTAAAATTATATCTACCTTGTAATGAGAATAATTGACGAGATTTGTAACGAAGATAATTGTAACGAGAATAAACTAAAAGAAATTAATAACATACAAGTTAATTTACAAAACTAATGAAACATGTTACATAATGTATGAACTTATTACATAACATGTAGTAGGATTACATTACCGGTAAACTTGTATACACCATATAATAAGAATAATAACGAGAATTGTAATAAGGATAATTGTAAAGATAATAATAAATTAAAAGAAATTAAGTATCGTGATATCAAACCAAAAGAAAAAGAAAACACAAAAAAAAAAATTCAAAAAATATATTTAAAAAAATACATTGAACACCAGAAACTTCATCAAAAACTTTTAGGGGAAAAAGAAGAGCCGTGGAAATGAAAATCTCGTGGAAAAAATATATACAGACTCAGAATACTACTACGTCCAGGGGTGGAGAGAGGGGGAGGCCATACTGGGCCCTGTCCGACCATTGTCTCTGCCCAATACGAGGTAAAGTTAAAAAATTTTGGGTACTCTAGATATTTGGCTCTAAAATTCATAGCCACTTCACATTTGCACTTGTGAACATCAAAATAGCAAAAATACACATGATTCTTTCAAAAATACATGTGGGTAGATCTGATAATAAAATAAATTGGAAATTAAACAAAATAAAAAATACAAGTAATAACAGAAAAATCAACAGATAGTCCAAATTTCCTAGGATATCATTGGTATACTTCAAACGGGATAAGAGTCCCGCCGTTGTGGATGACAAACCATGTATATATATGATTGATAGGATATAGTCAGACTTGGAAATTTTGAGAAGCAATAGAACCCGTTGATCCTCCAAGGCTAAAAAAGCTCTGGAGGCAGAAGTCATGAAGTTTGATCCTCCACCACGACTTGAGAATTGGGGAGAGTTGAATCTTCCACTAAATGCTGCTTCTTGGATGGAGGATGACTTGAAATATCCGAGAAAACTATATGAGATGAGATTCTACTCAATGCACAAAGGGAAATTGCTGATGAAATAGTGGATGCCCAGCGGCAAAAAATAGGGTGAAGAAAAGTTGAATGAGATGCTCAAAGAGAAAGTCGAGCTATACTTGCAAAACATTGACAACAGTGTCCTTCCTAAGATTATAATATTGCCATCCTAGAGTAGTCAAGATCAAAAGCGAAAGCAGGGGCGAAGAAGATGGTGGTTGTTTTGATAGTCGTAGTAATACTGACAGCACTTGTTTTTCTTGGCCACAATGAGTTAGCTAGGTACTTGGGGGCGAATTTTGTAAGATTTGTATGTTGTATTTAATTCTCCTTTGGGCAAATCCTCATCTGAAAGTTCTTGACATTAGTTGCATTTCTTCCTTTTTCTTTGATGAGGTACTTGAACTCAAATGGAAAAATGGTTGTTTCTTTTTTATGTACACTTGCCATGGCCGCTTAAAAAAAAAAAAAACTATTGAATCCCCTAAACCTCAATGCTAATATCCTTCCGAAACCATATAAGGTTTCATCGCTATAGTTTTATCATTCTTTGCTGCCTTTAGGAATCTTTAATTCATAGGCAACAAAATATGATACTGCTTTCGTAACAGTAATGCACGTAGAAGATTAATTCCATACAACCTTATTAGCTTCAATGATCTACTTAGCTATGCATCCTTATGACCAAAACTGAGTGATTTGTTAATTTTGTAATTGTTGAACTTGTAGATACGTATATGTCTGATTCATATCTACCTCATTTTGGAATGCATGTAGAAGATCAATCCCATACAACCCTATAGAACATGCACAAATCTTGAAATGATTCCTAATGCATTGCTTCGAACCTTTTAGCTATCAGTCACAAATCTAGTTTTATAGGACAAACATGAAAAATCAATAGAATCAAATAGGAATTACGTAAAGAAGATGACCGGAACACTTGAGAGACATCTTGCACTTTAACATGGTTTCATAACTTTAAACAACAAAATTAAGAGGTATGTTTTTAGATAGTCCCGGAAAGTTGCTACGAAGGGAAAGACAAAAACAAGTTCTAAGGTTCTACCAGAACAAAATAAAAATGAAACGAAAAGAATCTTAAAATTGGATAGCACGTGTCTGATATTGACTAATTATTACATAAATAAATCTGCACTGTGATATATGTTATTTTGTAATGTTTGATCATATAAATTCATATATGTCCCATTCTTGTATTCAAACAGTGATTAAGTTTGCTCAACCCAAGAAAAGTGCATCGTTGAGTATGTGAAACTATACTAGAGAGTAATTTGACAGTCATGATTGGTGACTGAAAAATATAGGCACTGCTACTGTATTCCAGTTTAATACCTATTATTTAATTGCATCCTTGACACATATGTAATTTGCAACTAATGACGAAGATTGACAACAATTATTTGCACCCAAAAAACTAAGAGCAATGATAGGAGTGATGATATATTACAATGGGACGTAGGACGTATCAATCAGTACATCAAATCAAAGTATTAAAATATTCAATATCATCAATTGGTAGCAATCATTTATACCAAATCAACATATCAAAATATTCAGTATCGTAGCCACATGTCGTATAACTTTATATGTATTATTTACAGGGTATTACGTATCAAAATATTCAATATCGTGACCATGTGCCATAGAATTTTTGATAATGTATTACTTACAAATTATCGTAATTTATTTGGGAAATCAATACATGTAAAGTAACAACGGTCATTGATATCAAAATACTTAGTATTGGAATCATATATCACACAATGTTTTTTTTTTTTTAACAATCACGTATCATACATCTTTTGAATAATGCAACTAAACTCTCTCTCTCTCTCTCTCTCTCTCTCTGGAGGGGGGAGTACAATGACATCTAAATTCCAAATAAGCCATAGTAACCTTTTTTTAATTATCGGTCAACCATACAACTTTTAGCGGTTATATTAATATTTTTTAATTAGTTAATAAATTGTTATTAATTATTGTTAATTAAAAAGTTAAAATAAACTAATTAAATACCTCCAAGATACTATGTTATATATTAGAAAAATATTTTATAATGATAGGGAAATAAAAAAAAGACAATTTTCCAGTAAAAATAGATAATGAGTAAATTTAAAATTCAATCACTAAAAATCCACGAGAATCAGATCGAAATCTATTGAATTCATACAACTTTTGATCATGCATCTAAATTCTTTTGGGGGGATTACAATGACAACTAAATTCTAAATAAACCATATTAACCTTTTTTTAATTAGCAGTTAACCATATAACTTTTAGCAGTCATATTAATTTTTATAATTAGTTAATAAAATGTTATTAATTATTATTAATTAAAAGCCTAAATAAACTAATTAAATACCTTCTAGATACTTATGGTATATATATTAAAAAAATATATTCCAATAATGGGGAAATAAAAATATGACAATTTTCCAGTAAAAAGGATAATGAGTAAATTTAAAATTCAATCCCTATAAATAAATCTATGATAATCAGATCAAAATTTATTATATTACATTCATATTATGTAAAATATAAATAAAAGATTATATTAAGATATTATAAAATAATTAATAAATCTAATAATAAATATTTAACACTTAAAAATGTAGAGTGTAAATCTGATAATACACCGTGTAAAAATACAAAAAAGACAAACTTGCATGCAAATTTTAAACATGACCCCAAAAATAGTGTGAGCGTAACTTCCTCAAATTTTTTTTAGAAACTTTGGGCTTGGCCTATTTGAAGTTGGGCTCGGGGGAAAGAAATTTCGGTCCAAGATAGCTTCAAGAAAAAAGCCAGAACCCAGAATTTCATCCGTCGATTCTTGATTCTTTCAGTTCTGTTCTGCAGCCGCTCTCTGATTTCACTGCAGTCGACACACTTAACCCTTGTCAAATTGTCCCTCAAACTCCAGCGTCGGTGGCGGTTAGGCGGTGAACGGCGGTCAGGCGACGGGAAGGGCAGGGGCGCAGCGCAGGGCAGTGGTTGGCATTTTCTTCCTCTAATTTTGGTAAATTCTAGCCCTAATTACTAAATTGATTTTTCCCTAGCCCCTAAGTTAGTGTGTTTCTATATTTCTATTATTCTGTAAGACATTGAGACTACTATTATTCTATATTTCTATAAGACATCGATTGAAAGTATGCTTATTAGTTCAAACTTGACTCATCTAAATTTAAGAAAGTCTCTCTATTCCTACTAGACTTTGGAACTTAGAAGACAGAAACTTTAGATATAATGTAATCGCCTAAGAAAGTCTAACTAGTTGAACTTGGAAGACCGAACTTTAGACTTAACTTTACGAAAGTTTCTCCATTACTTTAGACATAATGTAATTGCCTAATTGATTTATGTTGGTTGAGTTGAATAAAAATTAAGATTTAAGTAAAAATTAAGATTTAAGTAATTGTTGGAAGTTGCTAACTTATATAGCATTTCTTTAATTAATTCAAGTGATTGATATTGTCACCAAAGGTGCTTCTATCTTGCTGGAAATAATTGTTGAAACTTGAAACTCATGTAAATTGTAGATAGTGTGGAATGTGGATTATCCTTTGTTGAAGGAAATTATGAGTTTTTGGTACAAAAAAAGAAATTTTGCAAAATGGAATTCGGAATAGAATAGATTTAGCATGTATATTTTTGGCTTGTTTTCCTCCTTTTTGCTGTTGTTCTTCCCTTAAGGATTGTTGATGCTATAATTATCACAGATTACTGAAATATAAGAATAATTTGCTCTTCTTTTGAACACAGTTATACTATGATTGTCTCAGATTTTTTGAAACATTAGGCTCTTTTAGTTGTTACTAGAGAATCTGGAATTTTCCGAGAAGGAGCACAAAAATATGTTCTTGTTTGTGTACAGTGTATTTTATTGTTGTCAGGTCTAGGTAATAATATCAAAATTTAGTGGGTTTCTGTTCGTTTTATTTCTTCGTTTTTGTGGGAAAGGTAGGGGGGTTGGGGTGATGGGTTATTCAAATTGAAACTAGCTGGGAGCTGGGTTTTTTTATATTGCAAGAAAATTGTCTGCTAGGAAAGAAAATGAAGTCCTTTGCAAATGGAGATAATTAGCCTGGATAAGATAATCTGGGGAGCTGTAGAAAGGACTGGGTGTAGAACTAAGAGATGAAACTTTCATTGGTGTGATTCTGTTGACTGTGGCTTCTTTTTAAGTTTTGAGCCCATCGGTGTAGAAGGTAAGAATGTACTCTAAAGGACATTGTATAACACTATAGCTCTGGAATACATGATTCACGACCTTGAGCAATTTATTCCTGCATTAACCTAAAGACTTTTTTCAATTATCGTGATATGACGCAACTTGACCTGTTTGGCTACTTGAACGCCACTTTCCTTGTTGTGTGACCCTTTCTAGGTCGCTTTCGGTTCAAGATTTCTTTGGTCTATCTAATCATTTCAAGCCCTCATTTACTGTGTTATGATTTCAGTTTTGATCACCATCCTTGGCATTTTATAGCCACCATGTGTGTCATGTGGTGTCCACAAAGTAATTAGTAAATGTTACAGTCTATTTCAATGGAGTGGTAAAGATTATTTCTCATGTTAGTATGCCAAATGGAAAGGAAGTGCTCAAGATCGGAAGAGCACACGTCTTGTTGATCCTTATAATTGAGGAAGTAAGTACGTGCTGATGGGCTTAAAGTTTTAATCATCAAGTGGTATATAGCTTTCTAATAGAGAATTAGGTAAAACAGATACTCCACGTGACTCTCCTAGCTTGCTAGTATATCAATTAGAAATAAAAGTTTGAAATTTTAGTATATCATATTTCAACTTTTTAAAATAATTAGAGGCATTTATAGTTAATTTTATATGGAGTTAACGAGAGTTTTATTTGTTTAGCTCACATGCTTACATGATAATACTTGATTTGAGGGGAAATAATGAGATCTGGTGTTTTGTATAAGTGGGGAAAAGTAATAAGCATGCGGGCTCCATAACAAAGCCTGTATGTAAAAGTTGTGTTTGTGATAGACTACTTGCCTGTAGTTGGTGGCGTCGGAGGCTCATCTTTTTTTTTTTTTTTTTTTTGGGGGGGGGGGGGTTGAAAGTTTAGAAGTGTGCTTATGACAGTTTTTATATTGAGCC
>CAVNYN010269687.1:0-42601 GCA_963692815.1 Nyctanthes arbor-tristis
TGCATGCCATGTGTATTTCAAATTGCATCGAGGCCACGTGGGGGGATGGGAGGTTTTGTAACAAAAATTGGGACGAGGTTTTTGAACACTACTCCTAGATTTCCCAAAAATTATAAACAAATTGCAGTAACAAAGTAGAATAAGGTATCTTGCAGAAAGTGAACTTGAAGAATTGATTTGGTGTAAGTGTGTGGTTACCAAGATCATTGTCGTGAGAAGCGCAATGCGACTGCAACAGTGGAGATCCTGGAGGAAGATCGCTCGTTATATAAACCTCGTACTCTTTAGTGAGTAAACATTTGCGTTTTGATGACCCAAATCCTGTCGTGACACGGTTAGTAGAAAATATGAGTAATAATACTATAAGATGTTTGACGATGGTATACTTCATGGTGCTAATGCTAAACTGCTAGAGAGAAATTTCTGTAATTGTTATCTTTAAAAACATGGATTGAGCACGGGAATTGGTCAAATAAATAATTTGATTGTGACAATTTGAAATAAATTTGTTACCATGTGTTCTATTATGCAACTTTAATTCATATTTGTTGGCGGTAATTATGTCTTAAAAGAAATCAAAATTTAAAGTGCAATTAAGATTTTCCCATATTTAAAAATGAGGGGAAAATTTTCTCAAAATTAGAATAATGTTAAAGGACATCACCAATAGTACTAAATTAGAGTAATGTTATATAACTCAGTGATGCTCAGCACTAATTTATGTGGTAACCAATATGACATTGGTTAAATGATAAGTAAAATTAAATATATGAATAAAAGACTCATTTGATTCAACTTATAATTTAATGTCAGGTTAATATAGTATCAAGCACCAACAGTGCTAAATACCATTACTCAATTAGAATAAATAATTTTGATTATCACAATTTGAAATAAATTTGTTACCAATTGTACAAATTTAATTTAGATTATCATGGTGGGTGGTTATTATTGTGTCATAAAGAAATGAATCATAATTTAAAGTGAGATTAAGAGTTTGACTAATTTAAAAATGAAGGGAAAAAAAATCCTCAAAATTAGAATAATGTTATAGCATTACTAAGTTAGAAGAATGTTATATAGCACAATGTTTCTTAACACCAATTTAAGTGGTAACTAGTAACCAATATATATATATATATATATATAAGCAGAGTTTGGTGGGTTCAATTGATTGTCGGGCACAATTAGAAACAATTTTCCTACTCACTGTCTGGTTTCTTTAAAAAATTAATTTGCTGTCGTCATTATTATATTATTATACTATTCTTTTTTGTTATACTTTTCCTTTTAATTATTTAATTTAATATTTTTATTTTGGAACTCTATCTACATATTACATTTTGATTTGATATATCTCATATTTACTTAATAAATTTGAATTACATGAAAATAGATAATATATTAATTTAGATTTTATTATTATACTTTTCTTTTTAATCATTTAAGTTAATATTTTTATTCATTTCATGAAAAAACAAAATCGCACTTCTCATTTATTTATTTCGATATTGGGTGAAGCTTAAGGACATGTATGTATGTGAAATTGCTATTCATCTGTAGAATTGAGTATCTAACATTTTAACTTTGTCAGCATAATATGTCCGTAAATGCACGGGTGTGAACATAATATATTACGTATTTACTTTGTTCAATTGTATAATTTCATAATTTTATGTTCTCCTACTCTATTGTATCTTATTTTGTCAATACAATATGTCTGTGAAATGCACATGTGTGAAGCATAATATGTCTGTAAATGCACTAGTGTAAAACTAATATAGAGTTATACTGACAGATTTTATTATCTTTAAAGGAAATAAAAAATAAGAATAAATAAAAAATTATTGGTTCAACGAGATGACGATGAATTAATAACAAGGATTTAAAATTATGTCATCAAAATAAAGAATCGATTGCATGCTACTTGCAAATGTAAGATGCACATTAATTCCATGGAAGCTGTGTTTTTTGGTTTCTTTATGATATTAAGACTGAAAAACACAATTATGTTATATTTTATGTATGAAATTTCTTTAAAACTCTACTCATGCAATGCACGGATGGAAATCTACTATGACATTAAATAATAAGTTAAATTACACGTATAAATAAAAGACTCACTTGATTCAATTTATATTTAATGTTGCTTTAATATGGTGTCCCTTTACCTAATGCCCAACAGCCCAAATGTAAATTTTGTTTTTATTTTTTGAATTATCAGCAACGCCCAAAATATAGCTACCCCAATTCTTTCCTTCAATCCAATAATAATACAGTCGTAGGATCCAGCTCTAGCTCTCCTTTATATAAAGGAGAAGTTCATTTTCCTCAAACAACAATTTTCCATCTGGGGATAGGAAAAGGATAAAGCTCTCCTTTATGTTCTTATTACTTACGTTTTTCCTCTTTATTATTCCTATAGATTTCCCTAACGAGTATTTTGGCTATATATATTTAAAAATTTATCCATTACTCTTTATTTGGTGATTTTATAAAAGTATTACTCCCTCCATCCCACAAAGATATTCCCCTTTTATTTTTCACATAGATTAAGAAAATATCATTAAATGTTATTAGAAATGTACAATTTAACAACATATTTCCTAATATACCATTTGATTATTTAATATTTCACTTTAATTTTTCATTGTTGTTGATTAGTATGCACCATAAATGAGGGTACATTAGAAAACTAAAAAATTAACTTAGAAAAGCGGAATATAATTTGGGACGGATAAAAAAGGAAATGAGAAATATCTTTTTGGGACGGATGAAGTACTAATAATTAATGGGGATTAAATAGCTTGCTACTTAATATATACTCCCACCGTCCCATAAAGATATTCTCTTTTAATTTTTCACACAGATTAAGAAAACTTAATTAATGTTATTGTACATATTGGAAATGTACAATTTAAAAATATATTTCATAATATATCATTCAGTTTATTTAATAATTCACTTTATTTTTTTCCTCAAAAAAATATTTCACTTTATTTCTTCTTTACTGTTGATTTCCGTGCATCATAAATAAAAGTATATTAGAAAACTAAAAATTTAATTAAGGTAATGAGAATATAATTTGAGACGGATATAAAAGAAAAATGTGAATATCTTTATGGGACGGAGTGATTATAATTTTGGACGAGAAATATGTCACCATATGAATTTATATGTATAAAATAAATAGATAACAATTCAACTCCGATTTGACCCGGTTCGATGTTTCCCACTGTCTTTTTCAGGTCAATAACGGATCCGATTTTTAAGCATTGGGTTCCGTTTGTAAAATTCATTGCACTTTTTGTGATACTTTTTTGGAATTCTACTTCAGTCATCTTTGTATATATAATATCTTGTATTTGATATTAGAATTACCTCAATATTATTACAATCATGTATGTTTAACTTATATTTTGTACCATGAAGTCGAGACACTTCATTCTCAACAATTTATGGTCGGGAAAAATTTTTTTGGGGGAGTTGCCCCCGAACCCCCCAAAAAGGCTCCGTACACGAACTTTTCTACTAAATTCAGCTAAGTCATATTGCAAATCTTAGCTTCGTCCTTTCACATTGACATGATGTTAATCAACAATGTTTTTTTTTTTTTTTTTTTTTGGGTTTGGGGGCAAGGGGGGAGGATCAGCATTTCAATTATTCTAGCGGCATATTTTGGTGAATTTTGTAATTTATTTAATTTTATTCCTACTTTTCGTAATTAGAATTTTTATATATTTTCTTTTAATAATTATGTTTCTTGTCCTTCAAGAATTATGTTTTATTTTGATCATATATAAAGGGTTTCATTGTAATACAATTAATTAGAGAGAGAGAGAGAGAGTTTTTATGATGAATGAATTAAAGACATTGTCTTTGTTAAAGAGATGAATTTCTCTTGTTGATAAATTGTGCTCCGTAGATTTGAATTACACGTCTCTTATCAAAGAATTTAAGATTTTAATCCTTTGTAGCGAGGTTTTAAACTTGTGTTCGTGATCAATTTTCAACGGGTACGAGTTCCAAGGTTCAAATCTATTACCCGAATAACAGCTTTTCTGGGTTATGACATCATTCGTGTGCTCTTGGAATATAAATTCTATAATCTCATCACCTGAGAAAGGGGGTTGCGCCCCCTCCCAACCCGCTCCCCGTGCACTACTAAATTCAGCTAGATCTTATTGCAAATTGTGGCTTCATCCACACATTAATATGATGTTAATTACCAATGACGCTAAATAACATTACTCAATTAATATGTTATGCATATATGTAATTAAATAAATTATAATTATAATTAAATATCAAGCACAAATGGTACTATCTTTTTATTTTTTTTCTAAAAAGAAAAGAAAATTACGTAACATGAATAATAACTAATGCGCATATATTATTATAATAATTAAATAAATACCCCTAGGTACATCTATCTTTTGTCAGGACTATAAGCGCTAAACTCGAGACTTTCTTGAAGCAGACAACATCCGTATACATAACACTTTTTATGTTTTAAATTAATTGCGGGCAATGTGGAGAAATAGAAGTACCAATATACTTCAACTTAACGTTGTTGCATGTAGCTTTAGTATCAGTTCCTCCTTGTCCTGTTAATTTTACATTTTCCATAACAATTCCTTCGCAAGCAACTGTGTCACTGCAGTCAAATTTCACAGCCACCTCTGAGGCACTTGTGCCTCTTATATTTTCGTACACCACATCCTTCACATACACTGCAAATTTCTGCATCTATCACTAAAATTATTTAATACTTCGTGCCAAATATGTAGTCAAAATAAATAACATAGTTACACATGAATGATTGCGTGGGTTGCTACGGTTTTCATGAGGACTATGTTAACCATACCTGTTTTGGACATGGTTCCACTTCACCGCAGTAATTCTGATCAATAATTATGGGATTGGTCACATTCCGCATCACCACATTCTCGAATGTGATATTCGTCGCATATCCACGCCCACCCTTTGCATAATCATTAGAACAAAGGAAAAGAATTATTTTTTGACAACACAAAGGGATGATAGAAGAGAGGAATCGAACATCTACTTGAATGTTATCATACTACATGGGTCTTAGCAGAAAAAGACTTATCACAGGACATTCGATTATTGTTTGATAAAGAAATTAAATTATTTGTTACCTGCAATGTCTTTATTCTTAATCCATTAGTCGTTCCGGAAATGTTGGCTCCATTCACAACAACATTGGAAACATGGTCCTCGGCACCAAATTTACCTAGGCTTCCAATGCTTGGAAATCCAAAAAGGCAACCAAATATTCCATTTGAACCCATTTCAAATTTTTACATGTCCAACAATATAAAAAAAATATAGTCATTATGACTAACAAATTTGTCGAATATACGTGTGATCATTTACCTGATTCCATGGCCTGGTCCGCACACAATTCCGGTCGCTCGAATGTTTTCAGAGCCAGTTACTATTGAAATACAGTCATCTCCTAACAAAAGCGCAGAGTTAAACCAAATCATGACATTAATTATCAACATTACTACAAATTTGTACATCTTTATTTAATTTTCTAAAAATATTAAAATATTAATACCTGTTTTAATTATAGAGTTGCTCATATTGATATTTCGAGAGTTTCCAACGTGAAATCCATCAGTATTTGGACTGTTTTCTGGTGCAATCATTGTAAAGTTTGAAACCTCAACATTTTGACAGTAGCTCAAATTTACGTGCACCTGCTGAGGGTTTTCTATCCTCAAGTTGCTCACTCGCAAATTCTTTACTTCAAAGAAGGTCAACGCCTGTGAATTATAATAAATATATTAAAGGAGATAAGTTCATATGATATAATAATATACTCCTATACAGAATCAACAATTCTTTTTTACATAATCAAACTCCTGATGTGACAAAATAACAATGGGACATGTGGTACTATGGAGGTATATGTTAATTTGTTTTGTTAACATGTGCTCAGTGTGGTGGGAATAGGATGCTGACTGAGTAGGGCACATTTTAACTGTAAAAATTTTGTATAACATGTACTATGATAACATAAAAAAGTCAATTACTTTTATCGTATTTTTTATCGAAAAATAGTACTTTTAAAACATGCTCATTATCTAATATCAATAAATTTATTTTATTTTTACGATTTAAGTTTTTACTAATATGAGAATACTAGCTACTTTAATTTATATTGACATTAATTGATCATAAAAATGGTCATTTAGAAATCTCAATTTACTAGTTATTATACAAAAACTACAAAACATAACATTAAAAAAATATAAATAAAAAAAGTAATTTCATGGTTGTGGGGACAGTGCCCCCATTGGCTCCACCTCCCCTTGGATGTGCTACTTTTTCTTATATGCTTACTAGTTGAGTGACTTGGAGTATGCAGATATAACTTTTGTCATTATAATATAAAACAAGGTTGAACATTTCATGCAGAAAAAAAGTTACATTTATATACACTACTAAAAAAAGCAGCTTTTGTAATGGAAAATTTTGGTCGGAATTCTCGTCCCTGATAAAGTCCGGTCACTAATGGTTTCCAACTAAAAATAGAGTCCGTCAGAAAGTTTACAGAAATTTCCGTGAAAAAGTACCGACCCATTTAGAAGTCTGTCGAAAATTTCTGACAGATACATGCAACCCGTCGCAATTTTCCCCAATCATGCAACCCACTAGCCCAAACTCGGAACGCCAAAGCCCACCCGTGTTTAAAATGTTATATATGCACATATCCGTCCAGGAAGATTCAAACCTATAACCTAGGGGTTGGGGAGTGAGATCCCAATCAGTAGGCCAGTGTTATTGCTCATATCTTCTTTTCATCCATTTAAGTATTACATACCTTTTGTAATTCTGGCAACATAAAAATGATGCATATACTTTCAAAAAAAATCATGCTTATGATAAAACATTACTCAAATAATTTATTAAAATATATACTAAAAATTATGACATTTGTACTCTATTACATTTGTGTGAAATTTATTATTACGGTTTTGAGTCTTTTGACACTGTTTTTATAAACATATTTGTAAAGTTGAAAGATAACATAATTAAATAATCATAGTCACTTATGTAATAAATTAATTAATATAGTAAGTTAAAGTAAAATTATCATATATCCCATATTAAAATTAAAATTGGAAGAACAACAATATGCCAATATATATAACTCAAATGAAAACTTTTGGCATTAATGAATTGAACTTGGTATGAACCACTTTAAAATTGTAGTTTAACTTCAACATCTTCAATGTGCTATCAATTAATAGTTAAATTTAACATGATAATATGTCACTTAATAATCATTTAAAATCTACTGTAATGATGATTATGTGACTAAGTTAAATTTAACATATCAATTGTAGATGCTTTTAGTTCTAACTTCAAGAACAATGGAAAATTATTTCTACAATGATGATTAAAGTTTCTATTTTTCCACATTTAGCATGAATAACCACGTAAAAATTTTTGTACCATTAAAATTTATTTAATCAATTTTTCAAAAATGAGTAAATGGGTAGTAAATTTGACGTACATTTCCCAGACGGATAAAAACGTACCAAAAGTAATGGCTCTCTATCACATAATGTACTTCGCCAATGTATTTTTTAACATAAGGAAGAAAATTTACATCACATATATCTACTGATAGTTACTTTATGTATTTTTTCTAGATACAACTGTTGGTTTTTTTATAAAATCAACTTCATGATATATCAGAGTAATCATGTGACAGCAAAGGATGAATACTAGTTTTTTATTGGTCACATGTTGATGTTGAAACTAACAACTCATTCTAGAAAATTGTCTAATAGTTAGTGAATATATACCCTCTAATTACCAGTAAAAAAAAAGGAAACTAACTAGAGCGAAGATATTAGTATTACTATTGTTGTAATAATAATCGTTGCGAGATGAGTAAAAAAAATAAAGATATTATTACCATTTTTTTTTTTTTGGAAAGAGATATATTATTACTGTTTTAACGTCATGAGCAAGAAAAAAGTAAAATCATGTTATTTGAACAAATAACAAAATAGAAATATTTACAAATGGTTTGAAATTTTGTATACTGGCACATGAGAGAGAAAATATCAATAGTGATAATAAGATAAATTTACACCTCTTTAGTCACTATTTTTATCAACCTTTCATTAGACTTAATAGAACTATTCAAAAAAAGTGAGAATATTCACAGGCAGGATACAATTACTTTATTTATGCCAATTTTCCTGTAGCGGAAAATATAATTACTTCATTCCTTTAATTACAAAAAATCATGACAGACCGAGACAGGCAGATAAATAATTATTTAGCACGGCCCTTGACTACCCTAAGCATTATATTTCAAGTCATTTTCCTGCCGTGGAAAATATAATAATAAAATAATAATAATTGTACTCCGCATGGGTCATTGATAATAACATCTCGGGGTCCACATTTTGCTTCTTCTCTACTGCAACATCTGAATTGCAATGCGGGTTAATTTCGTAAATCGTCCCTAACCTTTAGGTTAAGAACAAGTTTCGTCCTCAATTTTTTTAAGACACACCACAACCCCCAACCTTTCAAAAATGCACACAAATCGTCCCTATTACCATTATTCCGTCAAATTTTTATGAAAAAGATGATTATACCCCCATAAATATTTTAAACTTTTTTTAAAAATATTTAAAAATAATAAAAAACCCCACCCCACCCCACGTCTCCTTTGCCGCCCGCAATGCCAGCCGCTGGAATGGTTCATTCCGGCGGCCAAAAAGGGGGGGGATTCACCCCCCATAAAAAAAGTTTGAAATGTTTATGGGGGTACAATCGACTTTTTCATAAAAATTTGACGGAATAGTGGCAATATGGACGATTTGTGTGCATTTTTGAAAGGTTGGGGGCTGTGGTGTATCTTAAAAAAGGTTGGAGACGAAACTTGTTCTTAACCTAAAGGTTGTGGACGATTTGCGAAATTAACCCTTGCAATGCTACGGTAACTGTCGGTAAGGGTATTGATATTTATTGGCTTTATTTATCTGGCCATGATTGGTTAACCTGCCGCCCACATGTTTCGAATAGGTAATGTATTGACAGACTATTTAATAGGTTGAAACATATTTACTAAAGATACTATTCTTGAGGCATTACACAACTAATACTATTCTTGAGGCATTACACAACTCATAGAAGTTTTTCTGTATAAGTATGGCGTTACTAGTTGAATATTTTGTATTGCTGGTTTTTATTATGTCGATTATATGAATGTTAGTAGAAATTCAGTAGAGTATGGTATATATCTCCATTTGCTTTGCCTGATTTGGCTCATTTCTCTTGCCTGTTTCCTTACACACACACACACATAGAGAAGTGGTGTATGAGAATTTGTACTTTGTGTTACTTTTTTTTACCATGTCCATGATATGAATATTTGTAGAAATTTAGTAGAGTATGGGTATCTCCATTTACTTTGCGTAGTGGTATCTCCATTTACTTTGTCTGGTTTGGCTTCTTTTTGTTGCTTGTTTTCTTATTCTTTTTTTTTTTTTTTATCTGGAGAAGTGGTGTATGAGAATTTATACTTAAGAGATATGCACATATTGATAAAATTAATTTTCAATTCAACTTGTATTTTTCTTAGGTAATTCCTTATACAATCATATATAATTTTTGTGAATTATGTATTTAGGCACACTTCTATGTATTAGGTACAAGAAAAAAAAAGAACGAAACTAAACAAAGGAAAAAGATAAAGTCATAGTCAATATATTTTAGAAAAGAAAAAGATGAAAAAATTGAAACGGGATGCAATTTTCTAATGTATCGGTCAGAAATTTCCAACGGAAATCAACGTTCGTCAGAAACATTTCCGTCCAATTGGTCATAATTTTTTGATGAATCCGTTGGAAATTTATGATGGAACCTAACCTCCATCGGAAAATTTCTGATGGAAATCTAGTTTCGTTTGAAAATTTTGACGGATTATGATTTCCGTTGGAAATTTCTTACAGAATGATTGAGTCCATTAGAAATGTTTGATGGATTTTTAGTCTGTCGCAAATTTAAGACGAATTATTTTTTCGTTAGAAATTTATAGCAGAATCTTGACTTTGGCCGAAAATTTCCATCTTTAATGGCCATGTGTTTTAGTAGTGATGTATACACCTAGTTGCCCACAAGTTAAACAAATAAACAGGTAAGACAATATTTTTTTTTTTATTAGATAACATCACGGAGTTGGTTTCATATAGGAGTCAATGGCTAGTTCTAAAAAATTTCCATCTTACCGTGTTATTTTTCTACCGAAAATGTCAAATGATGAGCCAAGATCCAAGTGGTTTCATGACATTTGAATGAGTTTCTCACACTTTAAGTTTAGAGTTCAATTCACCTCCCCGACTTTCCCCTTGTAGTACTAAAAAATTAAAAAAAAAAAATGACAAATGATGAAGTAAAAAATTACACATACCTATTAGTGCCACATATCATGTCCTATTTCGTCACATCGTGTTTCATAATAATAAAACCAAAACCATTGACTTCGTTGCACAACTCATGCTTCTAATTAATAAAGAGAATTTTAGAAATTACTTACCGTCGGAGCGCCTTTATTGTTGCAGGGCTTCCAAAAAAAAATGAAGCAAGAGAGATGTTAGAGTAAGTATAAGAGGAAAATTTTTAAATATCTCTTAGAAGGATTTGTTACAAAACTTGTCACCCCATGTTTTTTCATGGCATGTCACACAAGGTTACAAAACTCCCGGAAAGGTTTTGAAAAGTGACTCATGTATCTGAATCATGCTACACTTATCAATAATTCTAAAGAAACATATTTATTTGACATGAAAAACTGACATGCTTAGTTGTCAATCATATATTGAATAATTGTGGGCCTTCAAATCCACTATTTATATATAAACAACCAATTTATGTTTGTCAACTAACTTATGTCAGATAAACATGCCCTCTAAAATTACTCTACACAGTTTTTTGCACAGTCACACTTAACAAAATCCACCATTTTTTTTCATGTATCAAATCACATAAAACTCACATCACAAATCAATTTAATGGGTCTTACTAATTGTGTAAAACTTTACATCAAAACTTTTATGTAAAAGTAACATAATGCAATATACGCTGCTCTTTTTCTATGGGACTGCAAATTAAAAACAACAATATATATGAAATTACATGTGATTTCATGATTTGACTATTTTTTTATAGGCTTCATAGAAGATCATATATGAAATAATTATTATAGACATTGCTCGTTTAAAACCTTAATTATTAGCTATTAATAAAATCCCTCAATATATTTATTTAAATTTGTATATATTAAAGTTCCGCTTTCTAGCCATATTCTCAGTCAAAGATTATATTCCAATTAATTAAGAAGTGAATAATTAACCTCTCAGAATATGGACTTCTGTAATTGCCAGCTAATTTTGTTTGGGAAAAACTCATGAATGCATACCTCAGTTTTGTTGACTTTGCAAGAAATATTCCACCAAACTTCACCATTACCATCGATGGTCCCCCCACCATTAACTTCAAAGTTTCTCAATTTCTTGAACAATATCCATTGTTTTTGGTTCTTTTTATACAGTGTTGTGTTTGTATCAGCTTTGATTGTTCCTTTAACCTACGAGTTTCTCGAACAAACAAAAAGGCATAGATGTTAACTAATTATTAAAAAAAAAAAAAGAAAAGGAAACCAGTAACATATTTTTACATGTAATTAATCAATCTTAGCAGCACACCTGTAGTTTGACAGTAGATTTACATGGACCTGAAAAGTTGGTTGGTTTCATATGATAAGTCCTTTTGGGAACCAAAAGAAGACTTTGCTGAGAATTAGAATGGCATGCCTTTTCCCAAGCTTTCTTAAATGCCTGTTGAAGGACAATGAATCATCACCAGGTAATATATACAAAGCTCTATATTTTTTATTACGAATCATCACCAGGTAATATATACAAAGCTCTGTATTTTTTATTACCGTAGAGTCATCAGAACGGCCGTCTGCTTTTGCGCCGAAATCGTCCACATTCACAGTCTGTATCGATGCTGCCGGCCATCGGTAAATCTGGACAAGTTTTTGGTGATTCTTTGAATCATGTGGTGGGAGATTAGAGGAGGATACTGAAGAGACTAAAATGGCTAGAAGAATTAGAAAGAAATACGCATTCATTTTATTAGTACTTAATTTCTGGACAATTGAAAATTAATTCTGCAAATGAAATGTGTATAGTTACATATTATCAGGGACGGAGCTAACCTTAGACCCATGCGGTCCGCACTGACCTTCGCTGCAGCCCGCTAATGTTTTGGATCGCACTAAACCTAAACCCAAGTGCACTAGTTATCATGTCAAAAGAAGAAGACAAGAAAAAGGGGTTGGGTTGGCGGGGTTGTTTAGGAAATTACCGTAGAAAAAGGGTGCTAATTGAAAAATACGGTTAAAAGATGTCAACAACATGGCACGTATTTTTACGTTATCACTAATAAAGGCCAATTTGTCTCCACATTATCTTTTCTGAAAAGTTTTCCCGCAATTAACGGACACGGTTGATGAAGGGGCCCGTTGATTAGTTTTTATTTTATTTATTTATTTATTTATTATTATTTACTTATTATTATTTACCCACCATTTTTTTATATGTAATTCAATTTTATAATAATAATTAAATAATGATATAAAACGTGAAATTTTTATTTTTACATGTGACTTTTGTATTCAATATAACTTTTTAAATTAAATATGACTTTTAAAATGTTTTATCGGTGTTACAACTAAGAAGTCAAATATGAAAAAAGTTGCATTTAACGAAAAAGTCACATATATAAAAGTTACATTTGTATTACTATTGAATTAAGAAGCCACAAATAGAAATAGTTGCATTTAATTAAAAAGTTACATATAAAAATTACATTTATGTTACTACTGAGTTAAAAAGTCACAAATAGAAATAGTCGTATTTAATTAAAAAGTGAGATATAAAAGTGACATTTTGTGCACAATTACATTAAAAAATCATAGATATTAAAACTCACATAGAAATTGAAAAATCACATCTATATAACAATTTAGAAAAAAAAATCACATAAAAAATAATAGATTAAATTAAAAGTCACAGAAAATTGAAATGTCATTGTATAATCAATTAATTAAAAATAACAATAACTTAAAAAGTCAAATATCTTTTCCAAAAAAAAAACTTAAAATGGTCAAATATTAAAGTCACATTTTGTGCAACTATTGCATAAAAAAATCATGTATAAAAAAGTCACATGTAGAAATTAAAAAGTCACATTTGTGCAACTAATTAGAAAAAGTTGCATATAGAATAATTGATTAATTAAAAATCGTATTAAATTAAAAAGTCACTTATAAAAGTCACATTTTGTGCGACTATTGCATTAAAAAGTCATAGATAGAGAAAGTCACGTACAGAAATTGAAAAGTCACATTTGTATAATTATTCATAAAAAGTCACATAAAAAAAACCTACTAATTAAAAAATCACAAAGAATTGAAATGCCACATTTTTATAACTACTTAATAAAAGTCACATATAGAAACCATTTAGAAAAACACATGCATAATTTTAAAAATATGTGACTTTTTAAAAAGACACGTTTAGTAAAAATGTCACACATAGAAGGAAAAGTTATAATTTAAAAAGTCACATTTATGTGACTTTTAAAAAGTCACATATAAGGAAAATATTATACAAAGAAGTAAAAAGTCACATTATGTTACTTTTTAATTTAAAAATGTGACTTTTAAAAAGAGATGTATAAAAATGTTACACATACAAGTAAAAAGTCACATAATTAAAAAAATATAACATTCAAAAAGTCACGTATAAGAAAAATACCACACAAAGTAGTAAAAAGTCACATATTAAGAAAATGTGACTTTTAAAAAGTCACGAATAGAAAAAATTATTACATATAAAAGTAAAACGTCACTTAATAATTACTATATACGTGAATTAGAGTCGATCCTAAAAAGTTACGTCTCATGTAACTTTTTCAATTAAAAGTCGTATACGAATTAAGATCTTAGATTTACACAAAAATCATGTGTCGTAATTTTTAGTTAAAAAAGTCATAATATTTATTTGATATTTACTGCATACGTGACTTTGAATCGATTTCAAAAAGTCACGTCTCATCTAATTTTTTCAATTAAAAAGTCACATATAAATTAAAAATCATAGATTTATACCAAAATCTGGTGCCGTATAATTTTTTTTTTTAAAAGTCATATAATAATTATTTGACATTTACTGCACATAATTTATAGTCAATTTTAAAATGTCACATCACATGTAACCTTTTGTATTGAAAAGTCGCATACAAATTAAAATCATAGATTTACACAAAAATTACATGCGTGTAACTTTTTATTTTAAAAAATTGTATAATGAAAATTTACCATAATTTTGTTAGAAAGCATGTGGTGTCTATATATATATATATATATATGAATTTTTAATTAAGAGTTTTTATATTATACAGTGGCTTTTTAATTAAATGTAATTTTTTAATTTTCTATATGTGACTTTCTTGTTCTTGTAATGTTTATTTATATGCGACTTTTTAATTAAATGTGATTTTTAAATACATGTGATTTTTTAATTTGTATAAATTTTCATTTATATAAAAATCCCATATTAAATTGACAAGAATAACTAAACAAATGACAAAAAACGTCTACGAAGGAAAGGAAAAGAAAAGGGGTGGATGAATAGTAATAATTAATAATAACTTTAAGAGCATCTTCAATGCATAGTCAAGGTCGAACGTCATGGCTGAAAGTTCAACATGAGAGAGATATACACAAAAAAATTGATGGGTCCCATATATTTCCTATTTTGTTTTTCTTTTAATCACTTTAATCTCTTTTACCCCACCTTTTCTCCACTTTTTCTTTATCGTGTAATGTGTAATTTCATATATCTACATTCTTCTTCACCATGTCAATCATTATTTTATTATTATTTTTAAATTTGTCTCTATCTCTCTCTTCTTTTTTGAATTTCCCTATATTTTTCTTCATTTTTCTCTCTCTTCCCACTCAATTTCTCTCTTCTTTTTCTCTCTATCTCTCTCATGTTGAATTTTGAGTAATGACATTCGATCTTGACTAGGAATTGGAAATGCTCTAAGAGTAATTGTAAGGGGACATGAAAATGAGATATTAATATATGACATTTTTATGTGACACATATTCATTAAGTGTTGATTACATGTCTATTTTTTTGATTATCTAATATAAGTGTATCACATAAAAAATATCACCTATTAATATCTCTTTTTCATGTTTCTCTAAAATTTTTGTAAACTATAACCGTACCCAAACAAGACTAATAACCTGAGGCAAAAGTCAAAATGGGCGTGGACCACTGCATGAAGTGGTCGTATTTTTACGTCTTGCGGAGAAACGGCGTGTTTTCCTAATTTTTTTACAAATAAAAGTACACAGCCTAACTTTCCCTTTAAAAACTATTCTAAACAATTGTTTGAATAAAAAATACGGTGAAAAATGCTTAAACTACAGCCACCAGTCCACCACTGCATTTAACTGCAATTTCTTATTTTGTTGTTTTTTAAATTTCCGTTGCCTCCCCTGGCCGTATGGAATCTTTGTTTTCTTTTTTCTTTTTCCTTTTTTACCCCTACTAATTTCTTCTCTTGTTACTTGTAACTTTTAAATGGAAAAGTCACAATTAATGTAACATTTTCTAAATTACATGTAATTTTTTAATTTTTATATGTAACAATTTCTATTCATGATTTTTGGGGATATATCATATGCCAACTTGATGTGATTTTTTAATTTTTATATATGTGACTTTTTATATATATTTTGTTTTAGAGAACCTATACGTGACTTTTAAATTTTTATATATGTTGATTGTTTAATTTTTATTTCACTTTTTTTATACGTGATTTTTTGGGAACACCTATGGTGACATTGAATATGAGTTTTTTATTTTCTATATGAGCCTTTTCTAGTTAACCTATATGCAATTTTAGATGTGACTTTTTAATTTTTCTTATGTGACTTTTTTATTTGTTACTTTTAAAAATAAGTGTGATTTTTAAGTTTTTATATGTGACTTTTTAATTAAACAACTCAAAACTATTGTGACTTTTTTCTTCTAAAAAAAGTGATATTTTTAAATTAAAATATGATCTTTTTATTATTTGTGAATTTTTAACTAAAATGTAACATTTAGTTAAAAAATCAAAAATAAAAAAGTTACATACAATTCAAAAATGTCAAATTGATTGTCATGTTTAATAAAAAAGTTACATTCACATATAGACTTATTAATTAATTAAAAGAATCACGTATAAAAAAAAGTCATATGTCGTAAATACCATATATAGAAAAAGTTATCTTTAATTAGAAAGTCAAACATATTGAAAAAACAAATTCACATATAAAAGAGGTCACATTTAATTAAAAATTTACATTAATTGTCACTATCTCTATTTAAAAGTCACAAACTAAAATGAATAAAAATATCCAAACAAAAAACTAGCAACAAGTTGGGGGAAATAATTAAAAAAAAAATAGAAAGCTTGGTCAGTATAAATTTGGGCCGGACTTTTGCGGTGATTAGGGGACTTCCACCGTACTTGCTCACCCTTTTTTTTTTTTTAAATAACTTCTTCCATTAATCACTATAAATCATAAAAGATCGCCGAACTCAAAAACAATGAAATTTGGTTAGTCCATTTACAATCAAAATGATTAGACAACGAAAATGTAGTAATGGCGTGAGCAGCTTTATCTGCCTCTCGGCAAATAAAGTTACATGAACCACATTCCATAACTGCTAAAAGAAATCTAACTTCGCAAAGAAAACCAGCCAAGGGATGATGATCCAAGTTGGTGCGCAGACTTTGAACTACATTTAAACAATCCATCTCGACCTCATGAATTTGAAAATTATTCTGTTTAGCAAATTTCAATCCCTCCAACAGTGTGAGTGATTCGGCTACTTCGACAGATAAAGTACCAGAATATCTTGTTGCAAAAACACCGAGAACCACTCCAAAGGCATTTTGAACAACAGCCCCGATTGCAAAACAATCATCTTCCAATTTAACAGCGGCATCCACATTAAGTTTCAAGAAGCCGTCAGCTGGTGGTTTCCAAACAACATGTAGACGCGAAACATCCTGAGAAAATAAAGTCCCACCAACAGAATGGCGCTAAACAAAATCTAAAATGAGACCAGCCAGAATTTTGGGCTCTCTGTAAAAGGAACCATGCAAAGCTTTGTTCCGCTTGTGCCAAATAAACCAAGCCGTGGTAATGATACCAACAACATGGCTAAAGACATTCTCCATGATATAAAAGATGACATCCTTTGTATTAGCCCCTCCGACAAAAGTCCTGATTACATGCTATAGTCCCATTTCCTTCCAAACCAAGCCGAGCAAAAGGACAATGGAAAAGGATATGCAAAATAAATTCAAGCTGGCCACAAACCAAACAAAAGACTGACAATTGAATAACTTTGTTCAATTGCTCACCTTTAATCACATTAGGACGTAATTTTCCCAAATATATACATACATATATATATATATATTATAGCTGCGACAGTTTGTACACTCAACCCAAAAAGGAAAATTGCCACTGATTTACGAAATCGAAAGGCGTGGAATCCGATGCACTTTAACAGAGAACACATTCATTTATCCCAGGTAATAGTCCAATGTGGGACAGGTCCGAAGCTTTAGCATTACTTTTCATTTCTTCCCTTTAGCAATAATTTTTATTTTCTTAACTGGAATAGTGCAAATAAAATATATCTCATCCCAGGGCTTCAAATAGAAATTAAAACGAATAGCAAAAAAGAAACCAATAATTTTCCAAAATGAAATCTTGAATTGTTTCGTGTTCATTAGAAATTGCTCTCCCCATTAAAATGTTCCCTGATGGTATTTTAATGAGTTTGCTAGTAAAGGAAGTGCCATTGTTTTTCCCATAAACATAAATCAAAGAGCTCTTAGTCTTAGATGCTAGTTGTTAACAAATAACAACGGAAAGAGATTTCTTGAAATCTGGTCTTAGATTGCGAGATGCCCGGTCTCTCTCGCACAATGTGCACATGGAAGAAGGTTGTAAAATACACTATTTATAATTGTCTTTCTCAAATATTTCTGACCACACTGAGCAAAATCCCGGCTCCCCCGTAGCATATTATGGAGGCTCTGCTCAAAGGAAAAGCAATGATGATATGCCTAAACACGTCAAGTAGTTGACTTTCCTTATAGCATAACTAATGTGGGGGAAAAACCCCCCACAAACTCCTCAAATAATGTATGAACATTGGGGTGTAAGACGCTATTTTGGGGGGGATGTGTAAATGAGGGGCTAAATTTAGCCCCCTCATTTATCCTTCAGCATTTCATCGAGTTTGTTCTACAAATATATTCAATCCAGTTAAATTACGACACATGTCTAATTTAAATTTCTCCACTCCCTGGTCTTTCCCTTTATACATTATTTGGAAATAGGGTTTTCCAATAGTTTTCGCCCTACATAATCTTGCTCGTTGGGAATAAATTTTCCAATATTCTTGGGCTAGTTTCAAAAATGGCCATGTCAAAAATATATATCATAAACATGTTACTTGCTTTTATTTATCACCAAAACAGCCATATTTTGACGTTACAAAGACAATTTTATACCCAGTTTGAAAAGTAATTTCCATCTCTATCCTATATTTAGAAATAAGGATGCATAATGAGCAAGTCGGCTCTAGCGGCCCATGGCCCGACCCATAAAAGTACGAGCCGAGCCGGCTCGTGGCTCGTTTAAGCCCGAGCTGAGCCCCAAATTCGGGGGTAAGCTCGAGCCCGGCTGGCCCGTAATTACGGGCCTAACGGGGCCGGGGCCGGGGCTTGAGCCGGCTCGTGTCAAACTTAGGTAGAAAAGGGAAAAAATTAAATTAAAATAGGAAAAAAATCGAAAAAAGCTGAGCTGGGCGAGCCGGCTCTGCTTGGCTCGAAAAAGGCCCCAGCCAAAGCTCGGGTCAAGCCTAATTTTCATAGCCGAACCGAGCTGGGCTTTGGCTCGGGCTTTTTCAGCTCGGGACCAAAAAAGCCCGAGCCTAGCTCGAGCCCAAAAGTTGGTGCTCTGCTCAACTCGTTGCCATCCCTACTTAGACATGACCATTAGTACTCCACTGTAGAGTCAGCCACAGGAACCATCATAACCTCCATCACCCTTTTGAACAGGCTTTTTGATTTAAGAATTGCACAAACAGCCAAAGTAATGGTGATATTCAAAATATGGCATTCGATTTACAAAATCGCTAATATAACCACGTTTTATAGTTGATGAACCTCAATGCCCTTCAATAATTCCATTCCACCTCCTCCTCTTCCACTTCTCGTCCTCCACTAACCCCTGCTATCGCCTCTGATCCACCATCACTAAGAAAGTGAAACAAAGACTCTTTTGTAAAATCCTTAACACATATATACATATATATATATATATATATATTTCTCTATCACTTTTCCTTCTCACACCCCCACTGCTGCCTCTTTCACCGGTCTTTATATAGTTTATGGCTTTATGCCACCACTCTTCCCAATATGGGCGTAGCCAGGATTTCCCGCCAGTGCGGTCAGAAATTTTTTCATTTCGGCGGGGCAGTTGTCGGGGCCGATATTTTAAAAAATAGAAAATAAAAAATATTACAATTAAAAAAAAAAGAAAATCTGAAAAATTTAAAAGTTCTGTTTCAAGAGTTCTTTTTCCAAGCTTTTATCCACAACAATATTTTCTTCAAGATCTCTTTTTCTTAAATTTCTCCCCATAGTCTAAAAAATTCAACAAGAAATAGAAATTAAATATAATTCCAAGCATAAACCCAAAATCTAATTTCAAACATAAATAATCATCTTACCACTTAAAATTTATAATATCAAACCAAAAAACCCAATTTCCAAATTAAAACATAAACTAAAGATTAGGGTTTTACACATTAGGGCTTTACTAAATTGAAGTGTAAATCAATTTCTAATTAGTGGTTAGGGTTACTAGGCCTTTACTAAATTGAAGCTTAAATCAAATACCCAATTATTCTTAACTAAATACTAGTCTTAGTAGTATATCACTTACTAAATTGAAGCTTAAATCAAATACCCAATTATTCTTAACTAAATACTAGTCTTAGTAGTATACCACTTACTGACTCACCAATTCAATTGACCGACAGACCGAGAAGGGAAGAAGCAAAGATGATTCAGGTGAAACTGGACCAAGAGTGGGACTGACTGGCGATGTGTCTGCGTCTGCCCTGCTGGCTGCTGCGATGCTACCGACGAGCTGCTGGCCTGATGCCGTGCTGCGGACTGGCCGACCAACCGAGAGAGAGATCTTCGAGAGGTCGATTGGACTTTGGAGTTTGGAGGCTTGGTGTTAGAGTTCGCTATCTAAATGAGAGCACATATGATCTGGAGTTTGGACCTTCATCATTCATCAAATGGGCCAAGGAATGTTAACAAAATTTGGGCCAAGGCAAGAAATGTAAGACAAATTTTTTTTTTATATGTGGGCTGTACTGCACTGAAAATTCAGTGCGGTCCAGCCCAACTGTTTACTGGGGCTCACCAAAGTCCAGCGCAGTCTATCAACCGCACTGGGCCTAAGGTAGCTACGCCCCTACTTCCCAAGATAAGGTAGCACCCTCGTGAAGAGAAAGCAGTTTCTTTTTTTTTTTTTTTCTTTCACGGCGCTTCTTCTTTCTCTCCTTTTTCCAATTATCTTGTCTGTGGTAGTGGAGGGCGGTACATACTGATGCAAAATCTTGGTGGTGGAGATGATCGCGGTAGGTGGAAAGAAACCTCAGCTATGTATTTTTTTTAAAAGAAAATACCAACATATATATTTAATTAAGTGTTTGGTAACTGAGTTAGAGTATAATCTGAATTTTAATCTGCCACACAACGTCATTTCATTGAATTCATTAAATAAATCAACGGGTTTTGGATTCTCTTAGACTTTTATTTCCTTAAAGAAAAATGTTTATGTATTTCTAGTTGATTATTTCTATTTCAAATAATCTATTGGTGAAAGGCCTTTTTTTTTTGGGTAGTATAATAATGAGATAAAATGAACTAATATATTGCTAATGAAAAGTTAAAGATCACAAAATTATAAAAACGAAGAACAATTTAAAAAAAAATAAGAATGAAGTATTACTAATTAAAACTTAAAGATCGTTACATTATTAAAAAAAAAAAAAGAATGAAATCAAGGCTAACCCAATAGTTAGTATTTTAGTTGGTAATGAAAATTGAAGAGTGCGGGAACTAACTTGAGTTAAAATAGCGAAATATTTAGAATAATGCTATTTATTTAAACTGAAGATCGGTCTACATTCTAGTTGGCATTCTCTCGTTAGAGTCTTCCAATGTAAAAAGGCCAACTAAATTGGAGACTGGTATCCAGTCTAAATAAATATCACTAGAATATGTAAAAGAAAAATAGAATGGATCCATGTTTTTACTTTTCAATTATTATATTGGTTTGTATATTTATTTGCATTGTAATTCATTAGGTTATAAATCTAGGCACGTTAATTTGTGTTACTTGTAATATTGCAAATTGTACTCTAAGAGAGAGACAGATGAAATTGTTCGTGTTATTATAATTAAGAGCATGGCTCTATATTAATTAATTTATAAATGGGGAATTATATACCCACCACAATTTTTATTTTTCACACTACATTTTCTTTATTTACTTGAATAACCCTAAATAAATTTACTTCAACAACCTTATTTTAGTATCTTTTGAATGTTTTTTCTCCCTCACCACAATAAACATTTTAAACTTCTTTTAAGTTTTTATATTTTAGTCATCTTCTTCCCCAATTCCCTTTTTTCATTCCTTTCTTCTACACATCAATTCCAAATGATCAACTGTTCCTTTTTCTCTTCAACCAAGTGCAACAATTCATTTGCTTTAGGAATAATTTCTTTAGTTTCTTTTCTTCATCAAATTTAAAACATCTCTCAACCACCAATTTTTAAGGTTTAATTTCACTTTGAGAATTGAGGAAGAAATAATTAATTTATGGCAAACTGGAGCATAAACAACACATGCTATGTTCAAGGTAAAAAAATAAATAAGTAATACAATCTACAAAATAAATAAGATAGACTGAATCATAAATTAAAAATAAATAATAAGATATATCACAATCCCCCTACGACAAGAATTTGGAAATTAAATTATGAAAAATTGTAAATTATACTCACTGCAGCAGCAAGAATTTGAATTGAATGGGTTTTGTTTAAATTTTAATTAATTATGATGAGGAGGAAAAACAAATATGTGAAAGCATTCAGAAAAATATATGATAATATTATATATATTTTTCAGTATTTTCATTTTCGAAAGGTAGGCTTTAAAAGTAAAACTATTGTAGTGTTCTAATTAAAATTTTAAGTCATTTATGATTTATTTAGAATGTGGTGTGGGAAGTGATTTTTGTGATAGTAATATAATTATCCGTGGATTAAATAGCAAACGAGATATTCACAAGAATATAATTAAAATGTATAATATAATTAAAATGTAAATTATTTTGGTGGGAATAAAATGTGGTGTGGAAATTAATTATTGTAGTGGGAATATAATTCCCCTTTTTATTACTTTTTAAAATGTGGGTTAATAAGGTAAATGTAGTGTGGTGTGGTGATTAAAAATATAATTTATTTGTGGTTGAAATAAAACGTGGTGGGATGATAAATTTTTAAGGTGGGAATATAATTCCCCTTTATAAATCTATAGGTGAAGGGGTACAATAGCAATTTACTATTATTTAAGATGACTTTTGTTATATGTCATCTGCAAAAATCTACAATTATTATTAAGAATTGAATATGATTGCCTAATTAATCTACAAATAATTGATAGTGTTAAATTAGGTTATCAGTGAATTGTTAGTTAATAATTCAAAAATGTACCTACATTCATGGTGTGAAGGACAAAAATTACCTCTCACTACGCGCACACGTGACATGAGATTATTAGAGAAATATATACATTGTTGGCTCCCTGTATATGAAGACTCATACAATTGTTCTCATAATCTCCTGGCACGTGCTTGTATGGCGGGATTGTCCCGCATACATCTAGCAGTAAATCATTAATGGTATTAAGGAAGTTGTTAAAATAATCTTATTTGGTGAGTTGTTACCTTTAACAACAATTTTAAATTTTTGCTAGAATATTTTTAAAATTTTTTATTTATTTATTTAATAAAGTTTGACTAATAACTTTTGAAAATAACAGCGCCAACTTTGATTTGAATAGATTATAGTGATTTTATTTAGCACATTTAATGTGACACTTTAATAATTGTCAAATTTAACTTGCATATATGTGCAGATACGGAGGGAGCGGGTATGTCTGGGTATGCACGTGCATACCCAGGATGGCTGATTTTTTTTTTTTTTAAATATAGAAATTTATGTAAATGTTCCCCGGGAAAATCGGAAGTTGCAGAGATTGAGGCGAGGAGGAGGGTAGTGGGTGTGTTATATCGGGGAAGAAGAAGAAGAAAAGTTGTGGGTACCCCTATGTGATATTCATATTCACCACTCCTAATTATTCTTAGGTCTAGTGTATACTTTTCTTATAAAATTCTACTCCTTTGAATTTTGAAATAATTTTCGTCACTCATAAGGACTAATATAATTTAGAAAAAAAATTGAAATCACTTATACATCAAATTACCTATCATTTTTTGTCTCGAAAATAGTTGAAGATAAACAATAATAATTAATCACTTATATATTAAATTAACTATCAATTTTCTCCTGAAATATGATTTGTCATGAACAATAACAATCTATAAGGTAGAAAATGATGCACGCGCTGAAATGAAAATCTGGCTCCGCCCCCGGTTGAAGAGAATTATGGAGAGAACAAAATTAATTTTTTTCTCAATCTCACAAAAAGAGAAATTTTATTTAATTAGTATAGTATGCCACTAATTCCTACATGTTGTTTGTGTGTTATTAGTTACTATTGTATAGTTTTTTATGTTTTAGGCTCACACATATGTTTTTACAATAATTTTTACAAAATATATCAAAGAATGAAACTTCATTTAATTGTTCAAAAATTTCCAGGTTAATTTGTGAATTGTGCATACCCAAGAGTAAATCTCTGGCTCCGCCACTATATGTGTGGCATTTAACAACAATTTAAAATACACTTTTTGTTTATATAAATAGCTAAATTTAACAAAACCAATGTGAAGGCTCTTAATTCAATACAACTTATTAAATGTTTCTTTCCATCGAATTTAATTGGACCTAACCAAATAAATTAGACCAAATAAATTAGACAAGGTAGTAGTAATAAACGGCTTTAGTCTATAAATACTCGCTTCGTCTAAAAAAGATATTCTCCAATTCCTTTTTTATTTGTCTCAAATTATATTTTACTTTCTTTATTTAACTTTTTGGTTTTCTAAAATATCCCTATATATTTATGCATGGTAATCAACAATAAAGAAGATCTATAATAAAGTACTCTCTCTGTCCTAAAAAGAAATTCCCCTATTCCATTTTATCCTTCCCGAATTATAATCCCCTTTCCTCATTTAACTTTTTAGTTTTCTAAAATACTCATATTTATCTTACATAGTAATAAACAATAAAGAAAATTTATAGTGAAATATTAAATAAACCAAAAGGCATATTAGAAAGTATATTCTTAAATTGTACATTTCCAACAACATTAATTATGTTTTCTTAATATATGTGAAAAATGAAAAGGAAATATCTTTGTGGGATGGAGGGAGTATTAAATAAAGCAAAGAGAATATTAGGAAATATATTCTTGAATTGTATATTTTCAACAATATTAATTATGTTTTATTAATCTATGTGAAAAATAGAAGGAGAATATTTTGTGGGACGGAGGGGGGTAATGCAATTAAATTTCAAGCAATGAATTAGGGCATGTCTAATCATGACTAGTATAAAGAGCCGATGAGATTTGTTTTGGAAACCAACAATAATTTCCAGAACCAACAATGGTGAGTTTAGCAGGCAAAAACATCATATTATCTATCGTTTTATTAGCAAACCTTCTTCAAACAATGGCACATTTGAAAGTCGAATGTGGTGGTATTACTGATAGATACGAAATTCATGTTGTCAAAAAACTTCCCAGTACACTAAAATTGCATTGTGCATCTGGAGACAATGAACTTGGGTATCATGATGTTCCAGTGGTTAAAAGCTTGTTTGAACTTAGATCGCAGACCTTTGTACTTGAGCGCTAACTAAAAGCTTATCCTAGTTGTTGAGTACGATCTCTTCAACTTGAGCGCAGACTAAATCTTGTTCTAGTCATGGTTAAGTGTTAGGTCGCTAGTTATAACCTTGTTCTAACTTAGATCGCAGATCTGTATACTTGAGCCCTGACTAAAAGCTTGTTCTAGTCGTTGAGCGTGAATTCTTCAACTTGAGCGAGACTAAAAGCTTGTTCTAGTCATGGTCAAATGTTAGGTCGCTAGTTAAAAGTTTGTTCTAATTAGATCGCAGATCTTTATACTTGGTTGCTGACTAAAAGCTTGTTCTAGTCGAGCGAATTCTTTAACTTGAGCGCAGACTAAAAGCTTGTTCTAGTCATGGTCAAGTGTTAGGTCGCTAGTTAGAAGCTTTTTCAAACTTAGGTCACGGTCCTTTATACTTGGGCACTGACTAAAAGCTTGTTCTAGTCGTTGAACGCGAATTCTTCAACTTGAGCGCAGACTAAAAGCTTGTTCTAGTTATGGTCAAGTGTTAGATCGCTAGTTAGAAGCTTGTTCTAACTTAAATCGCAGACCTTTATACTTGGGCGCTGACTAAAAGCTTGTTCTAGTCATGGTCAAATGTTAGGTAGCTAGTTAGAAGCTTGTTCTAACTTAGATTGCAGGCTTTTATACTTGCGCTGACTAAAAGCTTGTTCTAGTCGTTGAGCACGAATTCTTTAACTTAAACGTAGACTAAAAGCTTGTTCTAGTCATGGTCAAGTGTTAGGTAGCTAGTTAGAAGCTTGTTCTAACTTAAATTGAAGATGTTTATACTTGGACGCTGACTAAAAGCTTGTTCTAGTCGTTGAGCGCGAATTTTTCAATTTGAGCGCAGACTAAAAGCTTGTTCTAGTCATGGTTAAGTGTTGGATCGTTAGTTAGAAACTTGTTATAACTTAGATCGCTGACCTTTATACTTGAGCGCTGACTAAAAGCTTGTTCTAGTCGTTGAGCGCGAATTTTTCAACTTGAGCGCCGACTAAAAGCTTGTTCTAGTCATGATCAAGTGTTAGATCGCTAGTTAGAAGCTTGCTCTAACTTAGATCGCAAACCTTTATGTTGGGCTGTTGCGGATTTACTTTGTGTTTGTTAAGAGGGGGACGTTACATTAGAAGAGTTAAGATTTGTCTTTCGAATTAACTATTAGGTCGCAACAAGTCCTAAAATTTTATAAATTGATTTTATAAATTCCTTTTATAAATTGATTTTATAAATATAACCAAACAGGTCCTAAAATTTTAATTAAGGAAAAGAAAATATAATATGAGAGAGATATAAAAGGAAAAAGGAGAATATCTTTGTACGACAAAGGGAATATAATTTTTAGCGAGAAATGTATCACCATTTGAATTTAAATGTATAAAATAAATAGGTAACAGTTCAACTCCTATTCGACCCGGTTCGATGTTTCCCACTGTCTTTTTCAGTTCAATTACTGATCCGATTTTTTAAATGTTGGGTTCCGTTTAGTAAAATTCATTGTACTTTTTATGATACTTTTTTGGAATTCTACTTCATTCATCTTTTTATATATACTATCTTGTATTTGATATTAGAATTTACCTCAATATTATAACAATCATGTATGTTAACTAATGTTTGTACCATGAAGTCGAGACACTTCATTCTCAGCAATTTATGGTAGGGAAAAAAATTTGAGTAATGATAAATTTCTATATTAGTTTACCAATTAGTTTACCGATTGTGTATTGATAATAAAGTTAAAACTGTCAATTAAGGAATTTAAATAATTTGAGCTTTAAATATTTTAAGAACAATTATATTACCACTACAAAATTTAATGCACCACATATTAAAGTTAAAATGGATAATCACACCACAAAATATTTACATATATGTCCAATATAAAATAAAATATAGGAAATATAAGAACAGCAAAAAAATTAAAATAAAGAATGTGGTGCATGTTTCTAATTTTATATCCTCCTTCACGTCACTACCAAAACCACTCTCCACCACTGTCACAATCACCACCACCATTTTCACCCTGATGTTTTTAACTCTTCGTCAGAAAGTCTACGAGCACTTTGGCAGATTCCACCTCCCTCATCCCCCAAACCTTGAAAATGCAATCGTCTAAAAAGGGATTGAATTTCTGTGTGGTGAGAGAATTAAAAAAAATAATGTAAAACATAGTTAAATGGAGGTTACTATTGTAATTTTATTTAATGGTATTTTAAGTAAATAAAAAAAGTTTAAATTGTGGTGTGACAATCATATTTTGTAGTGACAATATCATTGCCCATATTTTAATGTTAAAATTGTAAACTGGTGAAGTAATTGGTTAACCAACAAAAAAGTGTAGCATTACTCAAAAAAATTTGGGGGAGATTCCCCCGAACCTCCGAAAAAGGCCTCGTGCAATAACTTTTCCACTAAATTCAGCTAGGTCCTATTGCAAATCCTGGCTTTGTCCTTGCACATTGACATGATGTCAATCAACAATGGTTTCTCCAAGGCAGGAGGAGGGAGGTTAGATCGGCATTTCAATTATTCTAACGGAATTTTTGGCGAATTTTGTAATTTATTTATTTTTATTCCTACTTTTCATTCTTAGAATTTTTATATATTTTCTTTTAATAATTAGATTTCTTTTCATTCAATAATTAAGTTTTATTTTGTCCATAAATAAAATGTTTCATTGTAATAAAATTAATGTGTGAGAGAGAGTTTTTATGATGAATGAATTAAAGATATTTGTCTTTGTTAAAGAGATAGATTTCTCTTGTTGGTAAATTGCGTTTCGTATAGATCGGAAGTTACACATCTCTTATCAAAGGATTTAGGGATTTAATCCTTTGTGGCGAGGTTTTAAATTTGTGCTCGTGATTAATTTTCAATGGGTACAAGTTCTAAGGCCCAAAACTATTACCTGAATATCAACTTTAATTTTCTGGGTTACAACATCATTCGTGTGCTTGGAATATAAATTGAGCTTCTGTAATCTCATTAGCTGCCCTTGAACCCCCAAGAAAGGGGGCTCTGCCCCCTTCCAACCCCTTCCCGTACACTAACTTTTCTACTAAATTCAACTAGATCCTATTGCAAATCCTAGCTTCACCCACACATTGATATGGTGTTAATTACCAATAATGCTAAGTAACATTACTCAATTAATATCTTATTATGCATATATACAAGTAAATAAATTATAAGTGTAATTAAATATCAAGCACCAATGGTATTATCTTTCTATTTTTTTGTAAAAAGGAAAAAAAGAAGAAAATTCCATAATATGAATAATAACTAATGCGCATTTATAATAATAATTAAATAAATTCCCCTATGTCTATCTTTCGTCAGGACTATGAGAGGTAACCTTGAGACTTTCTTGAAGCAGATAGCATCTACACATAACACTTTTTATGTTTTAAATTAATTGCGGGCAACGTGGAGAAATAGAAGTACCAATATACTTCAACTTAACGTTGTTGCATGTTGCTTTAGTATCAGTTCCTCCTTGTCCTGTCAATTTTACATTTTCCATAACAATTCCTTTGCAAGCAGCTGTGTAACTGCAGTCAAATTTCACAGCCACCTCTGAAGCACTTGTACCTCTTATATTTTCGTATACCACATTCTTCACATGCACTGCAAATTTCTGCAAATTAAATCCATCACTAAATTATTTAATACTTCATACCAAATATGTAGTCAAAATAAATAACGTAGTTACACATGAATGATTGCGTGGATTGCTAGGATTTTCATGAGGACTATGTTAACCAGACCTGTTTTGCACATGGCCCCACTTGATCACAGTAGTTCTGATCAATAATTATAGGGTTCGTCACATTCCGCATCACCACATTCTTGAATGTGATGCTCTTCGCATATCCATGCCCACCCTTTGCATGATCATTAGAACAAAGAAAAAGACTTATTTTTTGACAATACAAAGGGATTTTATGCGTTGGGGGGGGGGTCGAATCTTTGATTAAGAATGTGAAAGGTCTACTTGAATATATATATATATATATATATCACCATACTACATGTGTCTTAGCAGAAAAAGACTTATATATCTCATGACATTCGATTATTACTTGATAAGGTATGTAGAGAATAAAGAAATTAGTTGTTACCTGCCATGTCTTTATTCTTAATCCATTAGTAGTTCCGGAAATGGTGGCCCCATTCACAACAACATTGGAAACATGGTCCTGGCACCAAATTTACCTAGGCTTCCAATGCTTGGAAATCCACGAAGGTAATCATATTTTCCATTTAATTAGGCTATTTCACCACATTTAAAATTTACATCTCTAACATAAAAAATTATAGGCATATACGACTAACAAATTTGTCGCGCATATGCATCGATCGTTTACCTGATTCCATGGCCTGCTCCGCATAGTATACCAGTCGCTCGAATGTTTTTAGAGCCCGTCACTATTGAAATATAATCATCTCCTAACAAAAGGCAGAGTTAATCCAAATCAATGACATTACCACAAATTTGTAAATCTTTGTTTAATTTTCAAAAAATATTAAAATATTTAATACCTGTTTTGATTATAGAGTCGCTCATAGTGATATTTCGAGAGTTACCAACATGAAATCCATCAGTATTTGGACTGTTTTCTGGTGCAATCATTGTAAATTTTAAAGCCTCAACATTTCGATAGTAGCTGAAATTTAGATGCACCTGCTGAGGGTTTTCTATCCTCAAGTTGCTCACTCGCAAATTCTTTACTTTAAAGAAGGTCAATGCCTGTGAATTATAATAAATATATTAAAGGGAATACACGGTCAAGAACTTCATCTCATATAATAATATATATTACTCTACCGTTTTGTTCTAGAAATGGCGATATGATATAGCGAATTAATGAGAATGTGACATGTGGCACTGTGGAGGCACGCGTTGATTTTTTTTATTGAGATGTGCATGTGCTACTTTCCCGTAAATATCTGCTTACTTGTTGGAAGACTTGAAACGGGCAAATATATATATATATATATCTCTTTTTGCGATTAAAATTTCAAAATAGGATCGGATATTTTATGGGTAAAAAATCAAATTTAATTTGTACATAAATCACCCAACAAGCAACCGGCTGGGTAAAACTAAGAAAGCATTTTCCTTTTTTATTAGATCACATCATGGAGTTAGTTTCATATAAGGGAGTCAACTGGTTCTAAAAAATTTACATCCTACTATGTTATTCTTCTAATGAAAATGGTAAATGGTGCGGCAAAAAGTTACAAATACCTCTTGGTGCCACATGTCATGTCCTAATTTGCCACATCATGTGATTGGTTGAAACCAAAACCATTGATTTCATAGCAGGACTCATGCTTTTAATAAGAGAAAATTTTAGAAAATACTTACTCTTGGAGCGCCTTTATTGTTGCAGGGCTTCCAAAACAAAAATGAAGAAAGAGAAATGTTAGAATACGTATTGTATATAAGAATCATGCTACACTTATATGATTTCTTTAGACAATCACACTTGAAAGAATCTTATTTTTTCCACAAATCACACCATATCACAATTTAATGGCTTCTCATTATATTGTGCAAAATTTTGCATCAAAATTTTTATGTAAAAGTAACATAATCCTATATTTCATGCTCTTTTTAAGGGAGCCCGACCAATAATTAAAAATAACCACATATACAAAATTACATGTGCTTGCATGACTTGACTGTTTTTTATTAGTAGTCGGTCTCCATACACAGAGTCCAATCTGGCTCCATAAAATATCATATATGAAATAATTATTATAGGCATAGCTCGTTTAAAACCTTAATTATTAGCCATTAAAAAGATCCCTCAATATATATATGATGCGATTTGGATCCGCCCAATTGTGAATCGGAGCTAAAGCAAGTCAAGATATAATGAAGATTTTGAATAGATGGCCAAAGGAGGCATTTTGGAAGTTTTGGAGGCATTTTTTTACTAAAATTGAAGCATTAGAGCTCGACTGAGATTTTGACGACTAAATTGTAAATGTTGAATTCGGGGAGTTCATGACTTGGAATCATTGAAGATGAGTCAAAGTCGATTTTATTAGTTGGGAAAAGATTCAAAGCACCAAGAATTGAGCTTGAGGGTCAAAATGGGCATAAAAATTAAGTTTCGCTTTGAAGCAAATCAGGAAGTTCAGGGACTTGCAGGACAAATTTCGGAAAGAAGCCAAAAATTGGCAGAACCTTCAGTGCGGCTGCACTGCAACCTGCCCTCAACAGGGCAGAATTTCTACTTGAGTTTAGAGCTCATTTTTGTCTTGTTTTTCTTATTTTTCTTGTAATTTTCTTTGTTTCAAACACTCTATACTATAAATAGGGCCCTTTTTTCCATCTAGGTTAAGTCTTATATCTCGTGAACTCTTGTGGAGGCTTGAAAGTCCCTCCAAATCAATGAACTTCATTGAATGTTTTGAACTTAGAAGGGTTGATTTCTCTTGAGATTTTAATCATATATCTTGAGTTCTATCTTTCCATTACTCTTGGGGGGTTAGGAGTTTTATTCCTAGTTTTACTTGGGTTGGCTTTGATTGAGTTCAAGATAAAAAAAAAAAAAAAAAAAGAGGAAAGAAAAACAATCTTAGCTTTCTTGGAAAATTCTATTTTTGTGGGTTTTCTTGGACATTATATCAAGGGGCTTCACATCAATATATTTATTTAAATTTCTATGTACTCTTGTCATCTCAGTCAAATAACTAACCTTTGTAACTAACCTTTGACTTCTATAATTTTATATGCACATCAGACAGCTAATTTTGTTTGGGAAAAAGTCATGAATGCATACCTCAGTTTTCTTGACTTTGCAAGAAATATTCCACCAAACTTCACCGTTGCCATGTATGGTTCCCCCACCATTTACTTCAAAGTTTCTCAATTTCTTGAACAATATCCATTGTCTTTGGTTCTTTTTATACAATGTTGTGTTTGCATCAGCTTTGATTGTTCCTTCAATCTACGAATTCCTCGAATAAAATTAAACAAAAATGCATAATATGTTAATTAATAAAAAAATAACTAGTAACATATCTTTACATGTAATTAATCAATATCTTGACAGCACCTGTAGTTAGACAGCAGATTTACATGGACCTGAAAAGTTGGTTGGTTTCATATGATAAGTCTTTTTGGGAACCAAAAGAAGACTTTGCTGAGAATTAGAATGGCATGCCTTTTTCCAAGCTTTCTTAAATGCCTGTTGAAGGACAATTTACATGACCAATTAATAATATAAAGCTCTATATTTTTTTATTACCTTAGAGTCATCAGAACGGCCGTCTGCTTTTGCGCCGAAATCGTCCACATTCACAGTCTGTATCGATGCTGCCGGCGAACGGGAAATCTGGACAAGTTTTTGGTGATTCTTTGAATCATGTGGTGCGAGATTAGAGGAAGATAGTGAAGAGACAAAAATGGCTAGAAGAATTAGAAAGAAAAACATATTCATTCTATCAGTAGTTAATTTCTGGAAAACTGAAAATTAGTTATGCAAATGAAATGTGTGTAGTAGCTACATATTATGGAGGCTCTACAGTCTGCTGAGGGCAAAAGCAATGATGATCTGCCTAAACACGTCAAGTATCTGACTTCCTTAGCAAATAAATTTTCTAGTATTCTTGGGCAAGTTACAAAATGACCATGTCATGATGTCAAATGTATATCATAAAAATGTTACTTGCTTTTATTTATCACTAAAATAGCCATATTTTGACGTTACAAAGACAATTTTATACCCCGTTTGAAAAGTAATTTCCATCTCTATCATATTGCACGGAAACGGGACACGAAACGGGCACGGTGATTTTGGAAAATATAGGACACGAAACGTTATGTTTTTTTTTGTGTAATTTCAATATTCAACTTAAAAATTCAAGCAAAAAAAAGATATGCAAGCTTAAAACACTAATTAGTATGAATTAGACAAATAAAATATCAAAATCAATTCAATGTAATAAAAACTCAAAATTTATCATCACAAAATAATTACTGAAATGAAGTAATGCACAAATTAAGAAACTTAAAAAAAGTTCAGCAATTAAATTTCTTGAACATCATCACCATTGATGTCTTTGACACTGTCATTGACATCATTGAATAACATTGCCTCCATCTCTGGCTCATCTAAAAAAAGACTTGCAATTTTAAGTGCACCAACATCCTAAAAAATGTCCAGCTTAATAGTTTAAGTTACTTTAGGAGTTTATTTTATATTAAAACCTTAACGAAATTAACATCTATGATTTTTTAAATATGATTATAATTAATTTTTTCTTTTTTTAAATATAAAATCTGAACTTTTTGTCGTAAAGTTTCCATAAAGTTTCCACAGAATTTCCAAATTTTATTAAAAATTAGGAAACTTTTTAAGAGTTTCCGAATCCTTTCCGGAGAATTTCTTGAGAGTCTGGGTTTTCGAAACGTTTCGGATATGAAATACTAGTCTTTTTGGATTTTTCGTGCTTCATAGTTGGACATGACCACCAGCACTCCACTGTAGAGTTAGCCACAAGAACCATTATAACCTCCATCACCCTTTTGAACAGGTTTTTAATTTCAAGATTTTGCATCATCCACCTCCGCAACTACTGTAGCTACTATGATTGGACAAGGGAGAGAATAAGGGAGTGGTTAAAAAACTTCCGATCTTTCCCTCTTAGGAAATTTGCATTTTAACCATAGCTAGGCGTTTCTATGAATAAATAGGGGCATCCAAAATCTAGCAGAGGTGGATTCTTAAAAACCACATGGAGGCTCAAAGTTGTATATGTTGGTATTTTCTTTTTAAAAATTATCCACAGCTAGGGTTTCTTGCCACCCACTGCAATCATCTCCACCACCAAGATTTTGCATCACAACGTACCGCCCTCCACTACCACAGTCAAGATGTGCCTGTTTGATTCAATTTATGGTAGTTGATTTATAAAGAGAAATTATAAAGACGTGAAATGAGTAGTGTAGATTTAATAGAAGTTTGAAATTTGTAATTATAAATAAGTAGTTTTCATATCAATAGTCAAATCAATTGTAGGTATGATTATAATGTATTTTGATAAAGAAGATCAAACATATCTTAAGTAGATGAAAGAGAGAAAAAAGAAGCGTGGAACACAAAAAAAAAATGCTTTCTTTCTCTTCACAAGGGTGCTACTTTATCTTGGGATTTGGGAAAAGTGGTGGCATAAACCATATAAAGATAGGTGAAAGAGGTGGCAGTGGGGGATGGGGGGTGTAAGTGGTAGAGAGAGAAATATATATAAATATATATTTATAGAGAGAGAGAAAATGGAAGAGAAGTGGCAGCAGGGGTTAGTGGAGGACGAGAAGTGGAAGAAGAGGAGGTGGAATGGAATTATGGAAGGGCATTGAGGTCCATCGACTATAAAATGTGGTTATATTAGCGATTTTATAAGTCAAATGCCATATTTTGAATATCACCTTCGGGGATGGGCGAAAAAACCACCAAATCGGTAAATCGAACCGACCCGAACCGGTTCTGGCCGGTTTAGTTCGATTCGGGGTTTTCTGAACCACGGGTTGGTCAGCGAGTCCAAGGAAGGTGAACCGAACCTGTTCAGTCCGATTCTCGGTTTTGACTGTCAAAACCGGTCAAAACCGAACCGGACCGACCCGATTCGGTTTAGTCTGTTATAACCGATTTATATTATTATTATTTTTTTATTTTTTTTGTTGGCTTGAAACGTGTTTGCTGTAATCAAAACTCAAGAAAACGTGTTTCCACTCTCAAATCTCAATCTATACATAAGTTACAAGAATTCAGCACTTGTCCTGAAAGTCTAAAAAACTAAAACCCTACTTTTGCTCCTTTGAAGTTGCGCCGCTGCTCGGCTACCTGGAGGCTGGGGTGGAGACCGTTGGCCGAGCTCCTTTACTGGCTGGAGTGAGACCTTGCTGCCGGAGCTTGGTTGCTGGTTTGTTGCTGCCGGTGCTTGGCTGCTGGTCTATTGCTGCAGCTGCTTTGGTGCCTGGACCAGCCACCACCGCTGCTTCGTGCCTTGGACGAGCCACCGCCGCTGCTTTGTGCCTTAGACCAGCCACCGCCGCCGGTGCTTTTCCATTTCAGTTGCTTTAAATGCAACAGCAACTCTATTTCCCTTTTGCCGCCGCCAACGCGTTCTCGGACTCCGCTATGCCTGAGACTCTCATCCCTCTCTAAAAAACTTGTTTGAAATGAAACCCTAAAAGGCTAGAATCTAGTTAAAGCTCCAAGGCTCCAACTCCTCCAACGTCTCAGGCCCATCTCTCTTTTATTTGTAAGAATTGGGCCTCAATTGGGCCTTAAAATAGCTGGGCCGATAAATTTAGTCGTTTTAAAAAAATTAAAGAACAAACCCGGAACCCGACCCAATCCAACGGGTCGGTTTGGGTCGGGTTACTGGGCCTTTCGGGTTGGGCCTGGGTTGGGATTTTCCTAACCCGACTGGTGTCTGGTCGGCTTCGGGTTCAGGCTTAACCTGCCCGGACTGACCCGATGCCCAGGCTTAATCACCATTTACTTTGGCTGTTTGTGCAATTCTTAAATCAACTTAATTTATAATTAACTAGCTAGTATTGTACATGTGCGTTGTACGAAAAAATTAATTCTAATTAATGGAAAAGAAATTAAATCTAATAGAAAAAACAAAATAATTGCATATTTATTTCAAGGATTCAAGATGATTTAAAATAAAAAAGGCATCATAAAATGGTGCAATAAGGAATGAGAAAATTTTTAAGTAATGAGAAAATTTTTCTCCTTTCATTCAGAAAGAATTTTGTAAGGGAAAGGAGATAAAAAGAGTTGCAGGATATGATGTGATGAGTGATATTAGTATCATCCATATCTTTCAAAGATAAGGAAGGAGAAAAACAGGTTTAAAGCAAAAGGAAAAAAGGGAATCGACATAGAAGATAGAGAAGACAATAACAAATCACTCTAAAATCTCGGGTTAATTGGATGCAACAAAAGGATCGGAATTATAAAGAATTAAAAAGCAAATCACCCTAAAATCTCGGTTAATTGGACGCTACAAAAGGATAATAAGGAATAAAAAAGTCAAATAAATTGGGAAAGAAAAAAAATAAAATAATTAACAAAGATGTATTAACTTTAACATCTTGTGCACAAAAGGCCGTGAATCACCAAAAAATGGATTAACTTGTCTCACGATCGAAGAAAAATGGATCTAAGTGTCTGTCAAATAGAAATAACTCACCAAGATCATATTTTTCAAGTAGCCGGAGAGTAAGAAGTGGAAACTACTTCAACATCACAGGATGCTTCTTCTTCTTCAAGAAGACTTTTCGTTGACGATTCTTTGAAGAGCCGAAAGCAACTCAACCGCAATCAACGAGGAGAAACATATGATCTACAAAGTACAGTTAAAATACAACTAACCTATACGATCAACAAAAATCCATATAAAGTACAAATAAAATTTATTCAATCAAACAACAATTTATAACTTTACCATCAAAACCAATCCTTTTGACACTCAGAAATTTCTTCCAATAATTGATTGGAGAAATGAAGTGGGAAACTTACCATGGGATTGTTCTTAATGTGAAGATCCGACATTTCTTCCAATAATTGATTGGAGAAATGAAGTGGGAAACTTACCATGGGATTGTTCTTAATGTGAAGATCCGACGTTGGTTTGTTTGTAATAGGAATAGGAGAAAGTGGGCAACCCAAAACGGCAAGCAAAAGCCTCAAATCCTACATCTTGGCCAAAGTAATATTGTTTCCATAAGATCCACCACCTCCATATATACAACTATGTCCAACTCTATGGACAGTCCAGCCCCCAACAAGAATACTCTAAAGTTAGAACACATAATAGATGTCATCAATCTCAAGAGCTCCATTTGCATAATCATCAATCACAAAATGAAACAAAGAAAAATTATTTAGCTCCATTTACACAATCATTAGCATAGGAAATTGCCAAATTAAACAAAGAAAAATTATTAGCCAAGTCCTAACACAAATATTCAGTAGCTAGAGAGCCTTTGGGGTAATCGATGAGAGTACTCAAAACAAAATTCATAAAGGAAAAGAACCTACCCACCTTTTGAAACCGAATATCATGAGAAATTAAAGTGTAACAATGCATTGAAAGCGTAATAGCATATTAGAATAAGATAAAATAAATAAGCATTGTTACACTTTCATTGTTTTTACCTGGACATTTGCGATTCCCATTTTTTAGCACTGTCAAATTCGAAGGCAAAGCAGTCGTTAGCTTCATCCCAAGTGGTGGTTTTCTTTGCACCAATAAGACGTAGTTGTCGAAGAGAACTCCAATTGACTGAACCCGAGTGAAATCCCTCTTCATGTTCTCATTTCTTCTTCCGATGAAATGGGCAGAAGATGCGCAGAAGTTGAAAACCCTAAATCTATAGCAACGGCGTGAATAGATAAGGAAGAGCTACAAGAATGTTCATCGGATCGAAGGAAGAACGAGAGACAATTAGACGGATCAAAGCGAATATGAGAAAACCCTAACTCAGCCGCCCAAAACACGCGTGGAGGCTTCCAGAATGAAGTGGAGAAGATGCTTTCAGCCGTGTTGCAACAGCTGGCCAATTGTACAAACAATAATGGTACCGCAAATAATAAAAAGGCAAAAACACTTTAATGAATGCAGTTTGGGCGGGAAATCTACGGTGCAGCAGTTCAACAGACTAATCTCCCATTATATATATATATATCTGAAAATATTCAAACACTTTACAGAGATTTTGTTACAAAATTTTCTATTACATGTGGTATGTATTGATGCATATTACATGTATTTTAAATCTATGTAGCGTACATCAATACAAGTCACATAGAGTATGAGGTTTTGTTACAAAACTTCCAGAAAATGCTTGAACATTATCGTGTATATATATATATATATATATAGATTGACTTGCTAGAAAACGTGTGTGCAATTATTTGATTATTATTATAAACATATTATTATTACTCTGCATATTATATATTTGTGCAGTTCTTTTCATACAGTATCACTCAGAAAAATAGGGGTGTATCACGGTGAATCTCAGATAACAATGCATAATTTTTCAATGTATATGTGTGAGGGGCAGCCACGGGCATCAGCAATAGCTGTGTTAGTAAAAAAAAAAAAAAAATTTAAAATTTATTTAAGCTTTTATGCATGTCTTAATCAAGGTTTTATTTCATTTTATTTTTAAACATTACCATAATTAAACATTTTATTTAGAAATATATTCACTCCGTATTTTTTAATTTTTTGCACTAGATTCTCATTACAATATAGTTCCCCTAATCTTTATTCCAATATAATATTTATGTATCCCTTTTTTTGTTTTTTGGGGTTGGGGGCGGGGGGGGGGGGGCTCAAGGCTTTGGTGGGATTTTGTTGAAGCCCTCCATGTATAGCACTTAGAGGGGTTTTGGAGTCCCCAACCCTTTTATTTCCTTAAGGAATATTTATGTATTTCTAGTGGATTATTTCTGTTACAAATAATCTATTGGTGAAACGCCCTTTTTTCTTTTCTAATTTTTTGTAGTATAATTAGATAAAATGAACTAATATATTACTAATTAAAAGTTAAAGATAACTAAATTATAAAAACGAAGAACAAGTTAAAAATAAGAATGAAGCCAAGGCAAACCCAATAGTTACTACCTTCGTTCCATTAACATAGGCCCATATATAAACTAATCTCATGTATTAAGAAATATGAATTAGTGTAGTTGGAAATACAAAAATGACACTTAATTCCCTAATATACCATTATTCAAAATTAATTCAATTTAATTTGCTACAAATTTATTAGTGCATGGACTAAGGGTATATTCAACCTTGTTTATATAAGTAGACTATAATGCGACACAAATAAAAATAGAAACTTGGCATGTTGTTATGGGACAGTGGTAGTACTATTTTAGTTGTTAATGAAAATTGAAGAGTGCGGGGACTAACTTGAGTTGAAAATAGTGAAATATTTAAAATAATGTTATTTATCTAGACTAGAGACCAGTCTATAGTTTAGTTGGTATTCTCTCATTGAAAAATAATTGGGTGGATGTTACTATGTGTTTATGATTATTCACTTATCTTCTAATGTAAAAATGCCAACTCCAATCAAGATAAATAAGTGTCCAGTTTAGAAAAATAACACTAGTCAAATATTTAAAAGAAAAATAGAATGGATCCTTATTTTTATTTTTCAATTATTATGTTGGTTCGTATATTTCTTTGCATTGTAATTCATTACGTTATAAATCTAGACACGTTAATTTGTGTCCCTTATAATGCAACTAGAGAAAGTCATGAAATTGTTCGTGTTATTAGAAAGGGCATGGATCTATATTAATTAATTTATAAATTAATCTACAGGTGAAGGGGTTACAATAGCAATTTACTATTATTTAAGATGACAATATATATATATATATTGTCATTTGAAAAAATCAACAATTATTATTATGAATTGAATACACTGATTTCCTAATTAATTTACAAATAATTGGTAGTGTTAAACTACGTTTTTAGTGAAGTTATTAGTTAAGAATTTTAAAAAAGTACCTACATTGATGGTGTGAATGACAAAAATTATCTTCCGCCATACGCACACGTGACATGAGATTATTAGAGAAACATATACAATGTGGGCTCCATGTATGTGAGGGCCCCCACAATTGTCCTAATAATATCCTACAATGTACGCATATAGTGGGACTATCACGTCATACATCTAGTAGGAGATCATTACTAGTGTTAAAGAAGTTAAAATAATCTTTTTTGTTGAATTATTAATTTTAACGACAATTTTAACGTTTCGCTAGAATGTTTTTAAAAATTCTTTTTTATTTATTTAATAAAGCTTGACCAATAACTTTTGAAAATAACAGTGCCTACTTGGATTTGAGTAGATTTTCTTGATTTTGTTTAACACATCCAATATGACACTTTAATAGTTGTCAAATTTAAGTGCACACTTGAATTTGAGTAGATTTTAGTAATTTTGTTTAACACATCCAATGTAACACTTTAATAGTCGTCAAATTTAACTTGCATATGTGTGATATTTAACAACAATTTATAATGTATTTTTTACTTATGTGAATAGTTAAATTTAACAACACCAGTGTGAATACTCTTAATTGAACAGAACTTCTTAAATGTTTCTTTCCATCAAATTTAATTGGACCTAACCAAATAAATTAGTCAAAGTGATAGTAATAAATAGCTTTAATCTACAAATACTCCCTCCGTCTCAAAAAAATATTCCCCAATTTTTTTATCTGTCTCAAATTATATTCTCCTTTCCTTATTTAACTTTTTAGTTTTCTTAAATACCCTTATAATCAACAATAAAGAAGATCTAGAATAAAATACTCGCTCTGTCCCAAAAAGATATTCCCCTATTCCATTTTTATTCGTCATAAATTATATTTCACTTTCCTTATTTAACTTTTTAATTTTCTAAAATATTCATATTTATTATGCATAGTAATCAACAGTAAAGAAAAGCCATAGTGAAATATTAAATAAACCAAAGAGCATATTAAGATGTATATTCTTAAATTGTACATTTCTAACAACATTAATTACATTTTCTTAATATATTTGAAAAATGGAAAGGGAATATATTTGTGGGACTAAGAGAGTATTAAATAAATCAAAGTGCATATTAGGAAATATATTCTTAGTGAAATTTCATATTTCCAACAACATTAATTTATCTTTTATTAATATGTATGAAAATAGAAGGATAATATCTTTGTAGGACGGATGGAGTCATAATGCAATTAAATATCAAGCATTGAATTAAGGTCTGTCTAATCAGGACTAGTATAAAGAGGCCATGAGATTTGTTTCAAAAACCAACAATAATTTCCAGAACCAACAATGGTGAGTATAGCAGGCAAAAACATCATATTTTCTATCGTTTTATTAGCAAACCTTCTTCAAACAATGGCACATTTGACAGCCGAATGTGGTGGTATTACTGATAGATACGAGATTCATGTTGTCAACAAACTTCCCAGTACACTAAAATTGCATTGTGCATCTGGAGACAATGAACTTGGGTATCATGATGTTCCGGTAGATTACGATTTTCACTGGCAATTTTGCGAGAGTTATTTGGGCGTCACCTTGTTCTTTTGCCATCTTTGGTGGGGCTCAAATGATGTTGCTTTTGATGTTTTCAAGTCAAAAACAAGGGAGAAGTGCCCACGAGGTGCATGCTATTATGAAGCAAGGCCTAACGGTATTTACTTCTCAGGATACTATCCTCCTAGAACTTTAGAAAAGATATATGATTGGAGAAATGGTATTGTACAATGATTTAATTAACAAAAATTGCAGTAAAACAAAGTAACATAAGGCATATCGCAGATAATAAAATTCAAGTATTGATTTGGTGCAAGTGTGTGGTTTCTAAGATCATTGTCCTTAGATGCGCAATGCGACTGCAACGGTGGAGATCTTGGAGGAAGATCGCTCATTATATAGACCTCGTACTCTTTAGTGAGAAAACATTTACGTTTTGATGACCCAAATTCCGTCGTGACATGGTTAGTAGAAAATATCGGTAATAATACCATAAGATGTTTGATGATGGTACACTTCATGGTGATAATGCTGAACTGCTTGCTCGAGAGATATTTGTGTAATTGTTATCTTTAAATACATGGATAGAGCAGGGGAATTGGTCAAATAAATAATTTGGTTGTGACAATTTGAAATAAATTTTTTACCGTGTGTTTTATTGTGCAAATTTAATTTAGGTTATGGTGGGTTATAATTATTAGTATGTCATAAAGATATCATAATTGAAAGTGCAAATTTTCACACAGATTAAGAATAAGAAATTGTAGTTGGAATTGAAAACTTTTATATGTTCTTCCTATTTTATCGTTACAATAATAAATGGCATAAAAGTAGTGTAAAAATGGTTAACTATTATTAGGAGATGAAATATCTGTTTTAATGATTAATATTCCAACTGTCTTTAATAAGGGTATTTTAGTCAACTAGGAAATAAATTATCCTCTCAATATTGAAACTGAACTATAATTTGGGACAAACGAAAATAGAAAACAAGTCTATCTTAATGGGGCTCGGAGGGAGTAGAATAGAATAATATTATACAGTACCAGTGGTGTTTAGCATAAGTTTAACTTGCAACCAATATATATACATATATATATATTATATTAAATGATAGTGAAATTAAATACATAAATAAGATC